>SJXQ01005937.1:468353-562783 GCA_006408695.1 Aepyceros melampus | reverse complement strand
TATGACAAAGTAATGTCTCTGCTATTTAATATGCCGTCTAGGTTGGTCATAACTTTCCTTCCAAGGAGTAAGTGTCTTTTTATTTCATGGCTGCAGTTACTATCTGCAGTGATCTTAGAGTGCAAAAAATACATTTAGTCATTCTTTCCATTTTTTCTGCATCTATTTGACATGAAGTGATGGGACCGGATGCCATGATCTTAGTTTTCTGATTGTAGAACTTTAAGCCAACCTTTTCACTCTCTTCTCTCATCATGTGGCTCTTTAGTTCTTCTTCACTTTCTACCATAATGATGGTGTCATCTGCATATCTGAAGTTATTGATATTTCTCCAGGCAATCTTGATTCCAGCTTGTGCTTCCTCCAGCCCAGCATTTCTCAAGATGTACTCTGCATATAAGTTAATAAGCAGGGTGACAATATACATGCTTGCTGTACTCCTTTTCCTATTTGGAACCAGTCTGTCACTCCATGTCCAGTTCTAACTGTTGCTTCCTGACCTGCATACAGGTTTCTCAAGAGGCAGGTCATGTGGTCTGGTATTCCCATCTCTTTCAAAAGTTTCTACAGTTTATTGTGATCCACACACTCAAAGGCTTTGCAATAGACAATAAAGGAAATATAGATGCTTTTCTCAAACTCTCTTGCTTTTTCAATGATCCAGTGGATGTTGGCAATTTGTTCTCTGGTTCCACTGCCTTTTCAAAAACCAGCTTGAACATCTGGCAGTTCACGGTTCACGTATTGCTAAAGCCTGGCTTGGAGAATTTTAAGCATTGTCTGCATGAACTCAGAATTTTCCATGCATTCTATATGTCTCTCTAGATTCATCTAAAATTCTGAGTGCCTGGTGAATTTTTACCTCATAAGTAATGGAAAGGTTTGTTTTGTGCTAGGCAGGCACTGTTTTGAGTGAGTTTATGTAACGATTCAATGTTCAGAATATCCTGTGATAGAGACGCCGGCATAGTCCCCGTTCTCTAGATGAGGAATGTCATGAGGCAAAGACGACGTTCCCACCTTCTGCTATTGGGGGAGTGGTGTTTTCTTCTCAAGACTCATAAGTCTGCCATGAGGTGCTCCTTTCACCTTGTGGCAGTGGATGCAGGCATTGAGGAAGACAGGAGAAGGGGCAGTGGTGGAGAGGGTGGTGCCTCAAACTCCTGGGCTGATCAGGGATAGTCAACACCTTTCTCAAACCACAGAGCTACCCGCTACTGTCATAAAGGACATTCCCTGTGCAAGTGAAGAGAATGGATTCACCCACCTTTCTTTGCACATAAACATGATGACCATCATAACTGTGTAGCCAGGAGCCTGTCTGGCTAATGGACACGATGGCCTTTAGGCCTAGGTGCTCTGCTGAGGTGGGCTTTTCAGCCTTCTCTACAGACAGAGGTGGGGTCCGTTTCCCCAACACTTGAGTCTAAGCTGGATTGGGACTGGTTGTTCCGATAGAGTGTGGCAGAAAGTGATGCTGTATGACGTCCAAGGCTGAGTGGCCGATGGCAGTGCTGCTTCTGGATTGGTCCCAGGACGGCGATCCTTGAGCTGCCTCTGGGAAGACAATATCCCCAGAGGTCACTGCACTGGGAGGAAGCCAAGCTCCCCTAAAGTGCTCTGGTCCTCAGAGCCCACCTTCTGTGCATCCTAGATGGCAGACATGTCAGTGAGTGTGCTCTCAGAATTCCATGAACACTTGCCTCAGGCTTCCCAGCCCANCTCTAGATTAGTCAACACATCATTATGATTATCTGGGTCATGAAGATCTCTTTTGTACAGTTCTTCCGTGTATTCTTGCCATCTCTTCTTAATATCTTCTGCTTCTGTTAGGTCCAGACCATTTCTGTCCTTTATCGAGCCCATCTTTGCATGAAATGTCCCTTGGTAATCTCCACTTGGAGAAAGAAATGGTAACCCACTCCAGTACTCTTGTCTGGAGAATCCCAGGGACAAAGGAGCCTGGTGGGCTAGAGTCCATGGAGTCGCAAAGAGTCGGACACGATTGAACGACTAACACACACACACACAATCTCCACTTATCACTGGCTACTTCTTGTCAGTTCCATGTCCTAGAAATTCTTTCTCTGATGGATCCATTCTTGGAGTGCCTCAGGCAGAGCTCAATGATATCTTTCTTATTTATGTGTCCTTAGTTAGTGTCAACCAATTTGTAAAATAAACAAGCTTGGACAAATAATCATTTGAGTGGCTTCTACCTCTGACATTGAGAGATTCATATATTTATCAATTTTTTTTTCACAAAAAGAATTCAAAACAATAGGAAAGAAGTAATGAAAGGTAAATAGAAAATAAATATAAATAATTTACATGAATAACTTGATAAAAAATTGATAAAAGTTAATTAGTGTGGGACTTTTATCCCAATACATTTTTCAATTAGATTTAATGATATAGAAGCTATAAGACAATTCTTTATTTTATTCTATATTCTCATTTAATTATGATGAAAGGACTAAGCTTATTGGTACCTGATACGGTACCTAGAAGCCAAAAGGTGTTCAGTAAATGTGATATGAAAGGATAAAATATTTCTCATTGTTATTAGGGAATCAACTTTTGTGATTCTTTCAAAATGATGCAAATTGCTTTTGTGTGGTTTTTTTTTTTTATTGGGCAATGTAGGAAGTTCCCTCCCTTCATTTTGGACATATTCTCAAGCTAGCAGAATTATTTGCCTAATAAGTTCCGCTCTCAAATATTAGTAATAAGGGGACATTTATCAGTGAAATCAATGGTTATTCTCATTTAATAATCCTGAAGGAAACTATCTGCTTCATAACAGTAGCTTGGTTAAATTAAGTAGATGGTCGTAAATAGATAGCTACTCTTCCATTTAGGGAAGAACAGAACTTGGAAGTGAGCAGAGAAGGAAAGTCAAGGTTAATTCTAAACATACTTTCTGATTTTACATAAAATCTACTAAAAACCTCTTCTGCTTACTCCCACGCTTTGTTGCTATTAGATGCATATGGAAATTTATGATTCTTCTACTAGAAACACACACTTTTATTAGGAAATTTACCACATAAAAAGAGATTCAAACCATTTTTTTAATGTACATTTATTTATTTTGATTGGAGGCTAATTACTTTACAATATTGTATTGGTTTTGCCATACATCAACATGAATCCGTCACGGGTATCTGTAAAAAACCATTCAGACAAAATAGAGAAAAACTTTGAATTTGAATTTTCTTGAGAGGGATCAAATAGTACCAACGTCCATTCTAATTATAAGATTAAAACTTTAATGATGAATTATGCTTCATTCAGAGAAGTAACAGGGTAAGAAAAAAAGTATGATTCCAGGATATGAATTTTGCATAAGTTTGTTTGCACTTTCAAATAGACTATAATCATCTCATGAAACAAGCTTTGAAAATTCAATCCTCTTTCTCTCTCCCGTTCCCCCACACTTCCCCCTTATCTCTTTTACTACCACAACTTCTTTTGTATTTTGAAATACTCTGCCTTTTTCTAACCAGTTGACTAACAACATGAACCCATTCGCTACTTTATGTTTTCCTGAATTGCTGCAAATCCATGTATGATATATGCTAGATCTCCAGCATACAGCCCATGGGTCTTTTTTTTTTTTCCTATAAATTGTTTGTTCTTTCATTTCTGTTACTCTGTATTAGAGACAGAATGGCATGCTCCTGACTGACACCATTCCAGTCAGATCACACCTAATACAGCACGATCCAGCAGGAGCGATCATAAAAACAGAATTCTCTCTCAGCCTGGGAGGTTGACCTTTCCTGGTAAAGACTGTAAGAAATGTATGGATGCTCACACTAATATTGCTCACAGCTTACCAAGCTCTGAATAAAACACAGCTTTAGTAAGGGCAACTCCATGAACATTTTTGAGTAGGTTAAAGGAGTGTAGTGAGGAGATATCAGCAAAAAGGACCTGCCAGCAAAGCCCATACTGATAGAGTACCATCAATAGATAAACCTTAAAAAGACCAGCATTGTCCAACTGCGAATTTATTGTAAGATAAAACAGATTTAAAATTCAGAATGCATTTTTTTTGTTGTTGTTGCTTTTATTCCTATGTTCCTTGGGAAGAGGACAAAATATACAAATATATTTGTCTTAATAAGATTGTGCTTCTGTGAAAACATCATTAATCCTAAAGTATCTATAGATGGTACCTAAGAGTAAATGAGGCAGAAGAAAACTAAAATTTAGTATCTCTTTCCCAAAATACCTCCTCTCTACTTCAGGAAAAAAAAAAAAAAGGAAAACCCATTATTGCCATGACTGCCTCAAGTGTAACATTAAGTTCAATAGGGTAGCCAAAGAGAGAAAAAGGAAGAGTCTAATGTGGCTTGTATTTTTGCTAGTCTGCTATGTTTTCCCTCTATCTAAATATAGCACTGGAGAGACAATGTGAAGGAGCAAACTTTAAAGCAAACTACTCAGTTCATAGAGAAACAGATCAACTACCTGGGATGACAGGGTGTCAACTACAAAAAATGTACTGGGAGAAGTTCTGCCTATCTACAGTGGCAGGATCTACGGGACAGCTTAGAAAGGACCACTGGGCTTCCCCTATTATTTATACTCTTAGTTTAGGGGAGTGGCCGGAGAGGTAGCTGCCCATTATCAAAATCAAATGAAGCTGACTATCTTAGGCAATAATACAGAAGTTAATTAGAATTGAATACTGAGAAAAAATAAAGACAACAGTATCTTTGGAAACAGAAAAGGTAGAAAGGCACATTAAAAGCCCCAGGTTCCATGTGACGTCCTCACCTCCAACTGTCAGCACTGGTGCTATGGGCATCCTAATATGTTTCCTAGTCATTGCTGATTTTGACTCAAGAAATTTGGGGCAAGGACTGAGATTCTGCATTTCTAACAGGCTCCGTTGTGATGCTTGTGCTGCTGGTCAAGAATATTTCAAGCAGCAAGGAATTAGAAGAAATTAACAAGTGAATCGGGCTCCATGATAAAATAGGTCTTAGGTTTAACCAGAAAGGGAAGGCAGGAAGGGGAGAGAGGGAGATGGTGGGGAGAGGAGGGAAGAGGAGAGAACAGAGAGAAATTTGTTTAAATCCTAGACCACTGCTCTCAAGTTACCAATTATTAATATGCCAAAATTTTAGAAAAGAGAGCAGAATCTACCTCTAACAAGACAGCATGTACATACTCCAACTGAGCGCTGCCCTCTCCCCCTTACTCCTCTACTTAATCTGCTACACACACACACACATAAACACACACACTCACACACCTCCTCCCAATGTCACAGACTATAAAGAAAGCATGTTGCACTTCTGAAGTGAGAAAAACTTGTTCTTAAAATGAAAAATGATACAGGAGAATTTGTCCCTATCATATTGGGATGGCAAAACATTTGTTTGAATTTTCCATGGAAAAACTCAAACAGATATTTTGACCAGTTTAATATTAGAGCATAAAAGCTTGACTAAAGACTCCATTAAGTTAAAACAATTAAAAGTACAAAGAAAAATATGAAGACATATTTTAGAAAAAGAAAACATAAAGGATATAGCATGCAAAAATAAGAAAAAGATAAAGGCCGCAATCCAGAAGAACAAACAAAAGGATCAAAATAACATTTCCTATGACTGATTCACACTATTGAAGACTTTGAACTGGAACAGTATTAGGGCTCAAAGATGAATGACTTGGGAAAAAAGGAGAATTAGCTGAAAATGGATTTGGTCTACCTAGGAAAACACCTACAAATAAATGTGAAAAAATAAAAGAATGTGCATGAGAACTATCCCACCAACAGTGAGGGAGGTGTCATAAAATTTTTCTGATTGCAGAGAAAGTGAAAGAGATTTTTCATAAATAGCAATGTTAGTAAAATTGGGGGCATATAGATATTACAAAAGTATTTGATATTAACAAATAAGAGATCTGAACATATGGAAAAGAAGCTCCAATTAACAGATGCAATTAATGATGTTTAATTATATGTATGGATTTACTCAACATTAAAAAGACTAAGATCAAGGTATCAGTCCCATGACTTCATGGCAAACAGAAGGAGAAATTGTGGAAGCAGTGACAAATTTTATTCCTGGGCTCCAAAATCACTGTGGACAGTTTCTGCAGCCATGAGATTAAAAGATGCTTGCTTCTTGGAAAGAAAGCTATGACAATACCTGGGCAGCATATTAAAAAACAGAGATATCAGTTTGCTGACAAAGGTCTGTATAGTCAAAGCTATGTTGTGTCCAGTTGTCAGGTACAGATGTGAGATGTGGTTCACAAAGAAGGCTGAATGTCTAAGAATTCATGCTTTTGAATTGTGGTGCTTTTGAATTGTGCTGGAGAAGACATGAGTCCCTTGGACCAAAAGATCACATCAGTCAATCCTAAAGGAAATCAACCCTAAGTATTCATTTGAAGGACTGTTGCTGAAGCTCCAATGCATTGGCCACCAGAGGCAAAGAACCAACTCCTTGAAAAATAGCCCGATTCTGGGAAAGACTGACAGCGAAAGGAGAAAGGGATGACAGAGGATGAGATGGTTGGATGGCATCATTGATTTAATGAGTTTGAGCAAACTCTAGGAGGTGGTGAAGGATAGAGGAGTCTGGCGTGCTGCAGTTCATGGCCTCACAGAGAGTCAGACATGACTTAGTGACTGAACAACAATGTAGATTTAAGTTCATCAAGTCAATAAAAAGATAAACTGAGACCAATTAAAAGCATGCAACGACTAGAGCTAGATTACAGAGCAAGTGCTATATCCATCGAACAGCAGTATGCTATTTAAAAACAAATATTAAAGGAACAACAGCAAAGAAAGTCCAAAGCTTTTGGAAATTAAGTATATTACAGCAGAAAATTCAGTGGAATATGAAAATAAATGTGATTTATCTCCCAACATGTATGGCCTCAAATTATTGAACTACAGTACTAGGAACTAGGAAATTTCCTAGAAGATGGGCAAACAAATAGTAATTCAAAAAAGATATAGATACATTACTTAAGAACAGAGGTAGTTGGCAAGGGCAAGACTGGTGTGAGAGCTGTAAGGCAGGTGCGAAGCACAAGCCTCTAGTCTATATTAGACCAGGTGAGCAGGCTCAGAGAGAGATGTCCTGAACAACATACAATTCATAGACCATTGATATATTTAGACACACTGAAATGAAGTTTTCTCTAGGTAAGGTTTCTGGGGAGATTTAATGATTGATACAAGGTAAACTAAAGCAAACAAAAAGCAAGGTAATTATTAACTAGGGAAAATCATAAATTGTTCAAGATGAGAAATGTAATCATAATCTCCTATCTGGATCTTTTGTAATAGAATAATGTTAGGAGGATGTGTCAGATAAAAATTATGTTCCTGGAACATTTTACTTGTATTAACTCATTTAAGTATCCATGGTAGATACCATTATTATCCCCATTGTTTTTTCAGGGAACAATTTGTGTAAATTTGATAGTTTTCATAAAAAGAGAACTATTTACTTGAAATACAGAAATGTCCATTTTTGTTGCAATAAGAAGCATATAAAGAAAGCCAATGCCAGAATACATCCCAGTTAAGCTATTAAAATGCAAAAATTATGAAAGAATTTTTCAGGTACCCAAACAGGAATAAAACCCAGGCTAGTATCAGGATTCTTTACACAATATTCCTTCATTCATTACATGAATGCTTTGGGAGCATTTCCAATTGGTACAATGGTTTCAGGCCACAACAAGAGAAAACAGACAACACTACCTTTCCTCATAGAGTTTACCTTCTCTCTACTTCAAAGCTAGAAGACAGGGAAGCAATGGGTAGAAGGTCAGAAAGTATAGAGTGCAGAACAAATGCTGTTTAAATACAACATGAAAGAACACATATTCTCAAACATAAAAGTGCTCAGGAAATTCATCACCTGTGAGCTTTTTAGGCTCAAGTCAGATAAGAGTCACCTTCAACTAAAAAAGTACACAGAAAATAGCCATGTATCATAACATGAATCAACCCTTCTTTTAAACACTTTATCATGTATTTCACAGGTGGCAAACACAGTCATTCGGCTTGAAATGTACATGAGCGTTTCAGCCAAATTCAGTCCCTCAGCTTTCCCACACTCTTTCAAACCTCCGCTCCCCCACCCAGGTGAAAATTTTGCTCACATCTCCTTTCCTCCTGAAATGTTACTCCTTTTACTTCTGAAATGTCTGATTCCTACTTGCTTTTCACAGCATAGTTTATGTTCCAGATTTTAAAGGATCCTCTGAACACTACAAATCATAATGATCTCTATTTTACTTTCAAATGTTTTAAAGAACTAATTTCTTAAGAACTAAATTAAAACTCTGTATATCATCTTTAGTATTTTCAGTTACTTCCGATGTGCTGGGATTCCCCAAACTGAGATTCTGAAAGATGGGGGCATTCTCTTAGTATACTTTACATTTCCTACCCAGGACACTACCCTAGTAAATATTCAATAAAGCTCAACGAATATTTCCTCGATTGTCATTTTCTCATTCCTGCATTTTCTTCAAGTTATTAGCAGTCTATTCTGTAATGGCAAATGCCTCTGTGACTTCCCAGAATTGAGCATTCAGGTATAGAGAGGCTGAATAAAGCTGACGGTGTGTTCCAGATACACATTTCTGCTTCCCTGTAGTGGTGGGTTGAAAAGTACAGGAATCACCACCATGCATTGGCACATGGCATCAGTGACTGCAGCTCAGGACATGACAGACTAGCAAAACAAGAAAGGGCAACTTGAATGGGGCATTTAGACCAGAAAAATGGGATCCTAGCTTAAGATTTTCTACATTTCAAGTTCAGTAGTTCCTAAAAATACATGTCTAGTGCTTCCTGTGTTTCCAAACAGAATACAGCCTCCGCTGGACTACATTTCCTAAAGTAGCTTTTTAAAAACATTTAACAGGCATCCATTAGAAATATAAGCATGTATAAAAATGTAAGAGGTCATGCAAAGAGATTGTGAAAGGTAGAACAGAGACCAAGAAGGGGGAGTGCGATGCCTCAAAGAACCATGACACAGTCATTGTGTCATAGCGCACGAGAGTCCATTTTCCACTCTTTAGGGGTATCTCACCATTTCAGGACACCCAGGATCAAATCACGGCTGTCAGAGACCCATGCTGCATCATCACATGCTGGTGGCCAGGAGCCAGAGCTGTCATCACTCGGTTTTGTGTGGCTTAGAGCAGAAAATCTGATTGTTCAGCAACATGTAATCAGCTTAAAACAAATCTGGAAGATGTTACCCAAAGACAAGATGATATCCAGACCTTGGAATTTTGTACAAAGAAAATGAAGGATTTGCTTTAAGATAAAAACTGTATCTGTGACAAGAAACTTGAGACATTGGGACAAAATTCAAGTCAATAAGTTTAATAGTAAAGCTTTAAGAAACTGGGATTACATCCCAATCAAGCCAGGCAGGCCTGCAGAACAGTGAGAGAAACCAGAATCCAGTTCCTAGAACCAAAATCTTTTCTGTCTTCATTTCCCAGTGATACACACACAGAAGAGTGTATCACTTATAATACAATCTTCAGAGAAGGCACACTTCCAGGAGAAGCAGAATTACAGTTACCTAACCGGGACAAATATCAATAACCTCAGATATGCAGATGACACCACCCTTATGGCAGAAAGTGAAGAGGAAATAAAAAGCCTCTTGATGAAAGTGAGAGAGGAGAGTGAAAAACTTGGCTTAAAGCTCAACATTTAGAAATCTAAGATCATGGTATCCAGTCCCATCACTTCATGAGAAATAGATGGGGAAACAGTGTCAAACTTTATATTTTTGGGCTCCAAAATCACTGCAGATGGTGACTGCAGCCATGAAATTAAAAGACACTTACTCCTTGGAAGAAAAGTTATGACCAACCTAGATAGCATATTCAAAAGCAGAGACATTACTTTGCCAACTAAGGTCCGTCTAGTCAAGGCTATGGTTTTTCCTGTGGTCATGTATGGATGTGAGAGTTGGACTGTGAAGAAGGCTGAGCGCCGAAGAATTGATGCTTTTGACTGCAGTGTTGGAGAAGACTCTTGAGAGTCCCTTGGACTGCAAGGAGATCCAACCAGTCCATTCTGAAGGAGATCAACCCTGGGATTTCTTTGGAAGGAGTGATGCTAAAGCTGAAACTCCAGTACTTTGGCCACCTCATGTGAAGAGTTGACTCATTGGAAAAGACCCTGATGCTGGGAGGGAATGAGAGCAGGAGGAGAAGAGGACGACAGAGGATGAGATGGCTGGATGGCATCACAGACTCGATGGACGTGAGTCTGAGTGAACTCCGGGAGTTGGTGATGGACAGGGAGGCCTGGCATGCTGCGATTCATGGGGTCGCAAAGAGTCGGACACAACTGAGTAACTGAACTGAACACCAAGATGATAGAAGTCTTAAGAGTTAAACTGAGTCTTGACTTAACTGCTTGCCATCTGACCAATAAATTTGAATATGTCATTCTGTCTCTATTAACCTTTTTTCCTTTATTTGAAAAAGTAGGGATATTTTTCTGCTAAATACTAGTTCTACTAATATTTTGATACAAATCTTTTTTTTTTCCTTCTTTCCACCACCCCTACCCCCTACCCACTCCAATCCACCTGTTGTGCTAACCTAGCAGAAGTGGAGTTTATAATATTATGTTGCATTGAGGAAGGAAACAGACTTTTAACATCAAAAGCTGCCATAAATATACTCACAAGAGGCTACTCTGCAAAAAGTGAAAGATTGTTCTCACCTGAGAAAATGCACCTTGAGCCCTTCCCAATCAATGCCTCTGACCCCTTCTTTCTCCACCCTCCAGCACTGAAGTTTGGCCACTGTAATTAATTGACTACCAGAGGCAGAAGAATAGGGGTACATGGGGTGAGCACAAGGAGCTGTCATATCTCCGAAGACAGATATTGAGTCCAAGTTGAGTTATTCATGAAGGTTATCCAGAAGCAATGGTATTGAGCAAGTCTTGAAAGATAAGCAGAAATAGCCAGTGCCTATTATTCAGCAAATACCATTTTAAGTAATTTATATACATTATTTCATTAATCTCCCTGACAAACTCTTCAGAATGGCACATTAGTAATTCACATTCTGCAGATGAAGAAACTGGGCAAGAGAAGTTAAGTAACTTGTCTAATACCTCCTCACATGGAGTAAGTTATAAGTGGGTTTGAGGCCTGAATCCAGAGACCACTCTCCCATGATGATTTACTCTTAAGTGTAGAATTGCCCAGGTAATGCAGATCAATAAGCAACAATTAGAACCAGACATGGAACAATCAGTTCAGTTCAGTTCTGTTGCTCAGTTGTGTCTGAGCATGAACCCACGGTCTGCAGCACACAAGGCCTCCTTGCCCATTACCAACTCCCAGAGCTTACTCAAACTCATGTCTAATGAGTAGATGATGCCATTCAACCATCTCATCCTCTGTCATCCCCTTCTCCTCCCATCTTCAATCTTTCTCAACATCAGGGTCTTTTCAAATGAGTCAGTTCTTCACATCAGGTGGCCAAAGTATTGGAGTTTCAGCTTTAGCATCAGTCCTTCCAATGAACACCCAGGACTGATCTCCTTTAGGATGGACTGGGGTTGGATCTCCTTGCTGTCCAGGGATTCTCAAGAGTCTTCTCCAATACTATAGTTCAAAAGCATCAATTCTGCAGTGCTCAGCCTTCTTTATAGTCCAACTCTCACATCCATACATGACCACTGGAAAAACCATAGCTTTCACTGGACAGAACTTTGTTGGCAAAGTAATGTCTCTGCTTTTCAATATGCTGTCTAGGTTGGTCATAACTTTCCTTCCAAGGAAGAAGCATCTTTTAATTTCATGGCTGCAGTCACCATCTGCAGTGATTTTGGAACCTCCCCCCGAAAAGTCTGTCACTGTTTCCATTGTTTCCCCATCTATTTGCCATGAAATGATGGGACTGGATGCCTGATCTTAGTTTCTGAATGTTGAGTTTTAAGCCAACTTTTTCACTCTCCTCTTCCACTTTCATCAAGAGGCTCTTTAGTTCTTCATCACTTTCTGCCATAAGGGTGGTGTCATCTGCATATCTGGCTTACTGATATTTCTCCTGGCAATTTTGATTCCAGCTTGTGCTTCATCCAGCATTTCTCATGATATACTCTGCATATAAGTTAAATAAGCATGGAACAATGGACTGGTTCAAAACTGGGAAAGGAGTACATCAAGGTGTATAGTACCATCTGTTTACTTAATGTCTATGCAGAGTACATCATGTGAAATGCCAGAAGTTTGGATGAAGCACAAGCTGGAATCAAGATTACCAGGAGAAATATCAGTAACCTCAGATATGCAGATGACACCACCTTTATGGCAGAAAGTGAAGAGGAACTAAAATGCCTCCTGATGAAGGTGAAAGAGGAGAGTAAAAAAGCTGGCTTAAAACTCAACATTCAAAAGACTAAGATCATGGCACCTGGTACCATCACTTCATGGCAAATAGATGGGGAAAAAGTAGAAAACTCAGTGACAGACTTTATTCTCTTGAGCTCCAAAATCACTGTGGATGGTGACTGCAGCCATGAAATTAAAAGACCACTTGCTCCTTTGAAGAAAAGCTATGACAAACCTAGACAACATATTAAAGAGCAGAGACATCAATTTGCTAACAAAAGTCCATATGATGAAAGCTATAGCTTTCCCAGTAGTCATATACAGATGAGAGAGTTGGACCCTAAAGAAGGCTGATCGCTGAAGAATTTATGCTTTTGAACTGTGGTGCTGGAAAAGACTTGTGTGAGTCCCTTGGACA
Organism: Aepyceros melampus; assembly: GCA_006408695.1. Lineage (NCBI taxonomy): Eukaryota > Metazoa > Chordata > Mammalia > Artiodactyla > Bovidae > Aepyceros > Aepyceros melampus. The sequence continues at coordinate 549,985 of SJXQ01005937.1, read as the reverse complement.
GCAAAGAGATCAAACCGTCAATCCTAAAGGACATCATCCTGAATATTAATTGAAAGGAGTGATGCTGAAGTTGAAACTCCAATACTTTGGCTATCTGATGCAAACAGCTGACTCATTGGAAAAGATCCTGATGCTGGGGAAGGAGAAGAGGATGGCGACCAAGGATGAGATGGTTTGATGGCATCATCAACTCAATGTACATGAGTTTAAGCAAGCTATGGGAGATAGTGAAGGACAGGGAAGCCTGGTATGCTGGAGTCTATTGGGCTGCAAAGAGTTGGGCATGACTGAGCAACTGAATGAAATGATGGAGAAGTAGTTTGAACCAAAGGAGTCAGGTGAGTAAAGGTGTGAAGGCATAAAAGATGATTTGTGTTCAGAGAGCTAAAATTTGAGGGAAGTATACAAGAGAAGCTATCGAAAAGTAACCTAGAGCCAGGTTAAGAAATGCTGTGATTTGCTGACTTACAAATAACTGGATAACTTTTCATATTAACTGATTTATTTTCCATGCCATCTCCCTGTCTAATGACTGCTCATCCAGTTATTTCTCCTTATCTGCCGGACCATGAGGCATCAGTCATCCTGAGAACCTCCGGATTAACGCATTTCTCAACATAGAAGTTACTTATGGCATAATATTTTTACCAGGAAAACAAACAAATACACACACTTGGACTAATCCTAGTTAAGAGAAGTTCTCCTCTGGAAATACAAACTATTCCACAGGTTGAGGAAAGGGACAGGGAGGAAAGTAGGGATGATATAAACTATGGTTGGGGTGGGTGTTTTCTGAGAAATAGGTGAATATGCTCATACATCACATCAAGTCTAGAGCACTAGCAAGATCCACAGTTGCCAACTACCCAGCAATGAAAAGGGGCAGTAGCATGGATACAGCTTCATGGAACATCTAGATAGAGCTTGGCTGAGCACATTTCCAGGAATCCCAGAATGGAAGCAGGTAAAGTTCATCTATGAGGCCAAGAAGAGCATGATACCTTCTGTGAGAGAGCTGGCCTGGAAAGGTCTTGGGTTTGCAATAAGGAGAAAGCAGCAATAAAATGCATTTATTTGGGAGCAGAGATTCCATGGGTGACTGAAGAGTCAGTAGATGTCACTAGGAAAAGTGAAAGTGAAGTCCAGCTCTTTGGATGGATGCTAACAACCTGAACCAGACTCCTCTTGCCCATTCACCTCACACCATACATTCTTAATACTAGGTACTCCTTTCTCAAGGATCGCATTTAGGGATGGGAAACTATTTGATGTGGATTTAATTTTCAATACAGAGTGAAACGAAGCTTAAATGGAGAAGACTTTCATTATAGAAAAATTAAATTCCTTATCGCCTTAATTCTTAACTTGGCATTCATGCCCACTGCATACCAAAATTTTACTGTGTATATGTACGTGTGTGTATTTATCTGCAATGTATAAGCAGACTGGAAGTGTGCACTCTGAGTAGAATTAAAAAGGAACAATCAACTATGGGAGATTAGGAGGAACTAGAAAAGGGAGGAAGCAGTAACAGTGGGATGAGGAGAGCCAACTTCTATGTAATAAATAGATTTTTCTCATAAATGGACTAATAATTTTACAAATATTTATACACATTTACTCACTTTCCAAACAAAAGTGCTTATTTTTGTGTCACAACTTCTGTGAATGATGACTGAAGGGCATTTTCCATTTTCTTTCCATTTGTGGCCTGCTCATTCCACATATGAATTTGCTACGGACAATGATTCTAGCCCTTTCTTGGACTGGTCCTGAATACACTGTCCTCGGGGTGGTTTAAATATTCAGATCGTCATTCCTCAACAGATTCCAAGCAATTCAGGAGCAGGCATTCTGCTTTTCAATTTCTTCTGAACTCTTTGCACAATTGCCTCACCCAGTAATATACTCCATTGTGATAATTCAATTTATAACATGCTTCTCTGAAGTTTTCAATTGTTTTTACTTCATTTACATTTTTCCAAATTTAGGAACATTAAGCAGATACTTTGTTTCTGAATTGCAAAATCAGTACCACATTTGCCAACACTGAGGACCTTAAGACTTTTTTATATTAATCCTCACTTCATTTTACTATATTTATATATTTTTATCAGTATTTGAATAATTATTTTCTATTTCTGTGGTATGTGTTCTAATTGGTACCCTATGATGACATTGCAATGAAGGGTATCCAGGCTATTTATCTTGTCTAGGATCAATTTCCTCATATCTAAAGTATAAATATTAAGACTCAGTTCAGTCCAGTTGTTCAGTCGTGTCCGACTCTTTGCGATCCCATGAATTGCAGCACGCCAGGCCTCCCTGTCCATCACCAACTCCCGGATTCACTCAGACTCGCGTCCACCGAGTCTGTGATGCCATCCAGCCATCTCATCTTCTGTCGTCCCCTTCTCCTCCTGCTCCCAATCCCTCCCAGCATCAGAGTCTTTTCCAAGGAGTCAACTCTTCACATGAGGTGGCCAAAGTACTGGAGCTTCAGTTTTAGCATCATTCCTTCCAAAGAAATCCCAGGGTTGATCTCCTTCAGAATGGACTGGTTGGATCTCCTTGCAGTCCAAGGGACTCTCAGGAGTCTTCTCCAACATCACAGTTCAAAAGCATCAATTCTTTGGCACTCAGCCTTCTTCACAGTCCAACTCTCACCTCCATACATGACCACAGGAAAAACCATAGCCTTGACTAGGCGGACCTTAGTCGACAAAGTAACGTCTCTGCTTTTGAATATGCTATCTAGGTTGGTCATAACTTTTCTTCCAAGGAGTAAGCATCTTTTAATTTAATGGCTGCAGTCACCATCTGCAGTGATTTTGGAGCAGAATAAAAATAAAGTCTGACACTGTTTCCACTGTTTCCCCATCTATTTCCTATGAAGTGATGGGACCAGATGTCATGATCTTTGTTTTCTGAATGTTGAGCTTGAAGCCAACTTTTTCACTTTCCACTTTCACTTTCATCAAGAGAAGAGGCTTTCTAGTTCCTCTTCACTTTCTGCCATATGGGTGGTGTCATCTGCATATCTGAGGTTATTGATATTTCTACCAGCAATCTTGATTCCAGCTTGTGTTTCTTCCAGTCCAGTGTTTCTCATGATATACTGTGCATATAAGTTAAATAAGCAGGGTGACAATATATAGCCTTGATGCACTCCTTTTCCTATTTGGAACCAGTCCTTTGTTCCATGTCCAGTTCTAACTGTTGCTTCCTGACCTGCATGCTGCTGCTGCTGCTGCTGCTGCTAAGTTGCTTCAGTTGTGTCCGACTCTATGCGACCCCATAGACGGCAGTCTGCCAGGCTTCCCTGTCCCTTGCATTTTCCAGGCAAGAATACTGAAGTGGGTTGCCATTCGTTCTCCAATGCATGAAAGTGAAAAGTGAAAGTGAAGTTGCTCAGTCGTGTCTGACTCTTAGCGACCCCATGGACTGCAGCCCACCAGGCTCCTCCATCCATGGGATTTTCCAGGCAAGAGTACTGGAGTCCTGACCTGCATACAGATTAACTAATACTAACATGGCACTGTGCACTGTCCCTAGTTTTGTTCCAAGCACTTTGAAAATATTAATTTAGTTCTCGTAAGAGCTCAATGAGTAGATACTTCTAGGATATACACTTTATAAAGAAGCAAAGCAACAGCACAAACATAAAATAACTTGTTCAAGGCCACACAGCTAGTAAGTCGTGAATCAGAGCTGAGCCCATGCTTTTAACTATTACGCAATGCTGCCTGTCCAGTTAAAAGTACTTGGAGAGAAAACAACAAAATTCTGTAAAGCAATTAATCCTTCAATTAAATAATAAATTTAAATGCTTAGACTTTAAAGCCATGCACAAGTTCAACAGATATGATTTCTACTTGCAAGGTGCTGACAATTTAAATCAGTACTTAAACTAACACAAAGTTACTAACAATTTAGTATAAATATTATAATCAAATGATCAGTAATATTCACCTGCTTCAACTAACCACTTATGAAAAATTTTCAAAACACTTACAATACATTTAGCAGAAATTGAGCCTTATATGTGGGATTATTATAACTATACACTAAAGACACTCTAAAAAGCTTGCTAATCATTTGTTGGTCCACAGAAAACTTAACACTTGTCACATCAGCCCATGGGCACACACCAGGGGTCCGAAAGGGTCTGGATAAAACTAAAAGATAATAGTTTTTCTTTGCTAGCTTCCCATCTTTTAACACCACCTCTCCTAGCAGCAGCTACCCTTTTGGACACCTCAGATAAGCACAAAGAACTGTCTTATGTGCTCACTGTGCTCTGAATGAAATTTGCCACTTAAATTAAAAATTTACATTCACACAGCACCTGACTTCAGTCTTTCAGATTTCCAAAGTTAAGTGTCTCTGAAGAAGGAAATGCAGAGGCAGACAATGTGCTAACACACAATCAGCAACCACTTTATGAGAAGGCCTTGCAAAAATGACAGAAGTTGGGAAATTCTCCACCTCATACTAAGAGGAAACCTACAATTGTCACATAAAAAAGCAGAAGGCAATAAGCCAGGACTACTTCAAAGAGCTTTGCATCTCGATGTAAAGTGACTCAGACACACTGGTTTAAGAACTTTGCTATTTTCTATTCTTTGTAGAGCTCTAAATTCTAATCATAAAAACTCACAATTTTTGAGAATTTGTAAGTGTTAGGCAGGGTTTTGACAACATCATATATTTTCTTTCTCAAAAGGGTCCTAGCAGGCAGAACCTACCAGCACTCCACTTTTTCCCCAGTGCTCCATTTTTGAGATGTGGCAATAGAGGCTGAGAGAGTAGTTTTCTAAAGTTCCCATATTAGTCACACTCAGTGGCTGAATCTGTGTTATTTCCTTAAGTAAGTTCTACTTATCTATTGCTTCATAACAAACCTCCACAAAACACAGTCCCTTAAAATGACCATTTTGTTTACTCATACGTTGGTGAGTTAGGAGTGTGCAAAGGGCTTGGCAGGGTTCCTCTTTGATCCCTGGGGTCTCCTCTGGAGCAGCACAGGACAGAGAAACCTCTTCCTCGGTGATTTCTTCACTCAAACCCATGGCCTCCATACTTCTTGTCTCTAGCCAACATTGCATCCCATCATCCATAGCTTCACAATATGGTTCGGGTTTCCCACTGAGCTGCAGGCTGAAGAGTTTTATTTCTTAATGGACACTGCCTTTTAAGAGCCAATATTCCTAGAGAGAAGGAGCAAAATCATGCAATCCCTTTATAAGTAGGTCTACAACTACCTTTTACAAGTAGGTCAGAACACCACTTCTGCCACTTTTTAAAGATCAAAGCCATCCAAAGTCAGAGGAAAGATAGGCCATGCCTGTCGGTTGTAGGAGTGTCGATATAATGGCAGCCATATTTAATCAAGTAAGCATTTGCTGGGGGTCTGGGGCTGGGGACATTTGAAGCCTCCTTTGGGATAGATAGCGAAGTTGGCTCCCTCATGTGTACGTGAACTGATGTTGAGAATGGGCTGAAAGCTCAGGTGAGTCTTTTGACCTGTGCAACCCTAAGCAGAATCTCACTATGTTAGAGAAAGAGTCCTATCAACTCTCAGAGATACAGGGACAGAACTGCACAGCTCTACCTCAATCTATTTGTCAAACTATTCGTTAAGAACAGCTGAGTCATGGGGAAACAAGTCCACCTCTTAATATGAGGTGGAACCTTTCCCAATTTCTATCATGGTTGCAAGGTCTGCTCGTAAAGTGGTGTATTACACTTGGTCTGTCTCTGCGTTTCTTCCTGTCAGAGAGCATGGCTTTCGTTACTAGCTATGTATTGCATGCAAGAATGAGTGATGTCTCCAGCTGAGGGATCCTTAGCAGAGACAGATCAGATCACATGAAATGGCTAATTTTCAACCAACTCTGACAAATGAAAACTGCAATTTCATATGATTCGACTTAATATTTTAGGTGTCCTTCCCATTGAACTGTGTAGTAAAAAAAAGAGACCTTATATAAATAACTAGTAGATTTAAAAAAAAAATTGTGCTATCTTAACTTTTAGAGACAGAGGTCACTTAATGCTAGGTCAGGATTGCCAGACCAACATTTTTATCTTCTGGGTTCTTATATCCTTTAGTTTAGATTCCTGAAGCCCTTCCTGGCATTGATTCTCTGAGTTTATGAGGCCAACGCTTATATTTGGTGAATACTTGTAAAGGCCTTCTTGCCAACCTTATCCCCAAGGGAGGGAATAAGGTCAATTCTCTGTGTCAATAGCAGTGAAAGTGTTCTCCTTCATACCAAATCTTCTATTTTTCTTTGTGACTTTCCTAATGTTGCTCCCCACTTGAAGGACCAGTCTTACAATTTACTTCTAACTGAAAAGCTTTTCAATAATAGATTCCCCTGTGAAGCTCCCCACAGCTCTTAAAATGATGGAAGAGAGCCAAACCTCAAACTGGAAACTGACTACTTGCTGATGTGGTATATTTTGGGAAGGGATTATTATGTGTCAATAACTCTTACACTATGGTTTGTGTGGTATGAAACATTCAACAGATGTAAATTAGTAATAGCAATGTGATAATTACTATAATTCTTTGGCCTTGTATTTCTATTACTTAAATCATATTAATTGAAGCAAATATGCTTTCTCTCATACCTTAGAAGTGTAAAATATTTAATAACATGTGGTTCAAGACATCACAGTGTCTTTGGTCTCTGGTGTCCAAGAGACCAAGTCTCTAAGAGATAAAGTCTCGTGCATCGTGGTGAGGTTCTAAATCTTAACACTGGGAGTGTGGGGATTTTACTTGCTATTTGAAACACCATAATCTGATACTAATATTTCTGACTCTAGAAAACCAGGGTAGTCAAAACGACGTGGGAATTGGAGTGAAAGAGATTGTCTTTCTCAGTGGTATCCTACAGTGGCTTACAGGAGGGTGTGAACTCGTGATATCTAAGAACAGAGGGCTGCTGACTAACATCAGTTCTGTCTTTAAGGAAGTCTGGGCTGTGCGTGATGTTTGGGCTGAGATACAAAACAATTTCTCTATTTTCCCAAATAGTTCACCCCTCCCTAATTATAGCCCTCAGACAAATGTTTTGTTACCATCAGAAAGCAGGCAAAGCAGGAAGGAAATAATCAGGCATTTTCACTTAGAACATTGAACATTAATACCATCTTTCCTCTTGCTAACAGACCTTTCAATTTTACTTCTTACATGTTTTAAGTGTGATCAATTTTACCTTTCAAGATATTACTCCTCATCCATAAAATTATACAAAAATTGCCATAAACAAGCTGACTGAAAAGGAACAATCATTGTAAATTTTTAAAAAAACCTTCATGTTTATAGAAATAATAAAGCTCATGCAGTACTTCTTTTAAAGATCTTGCTCTAAAGAAACTGAATTATTCATGCATGGAATTGTACAGCATTGGAACACCTGTTTTCAATCATGCATAATGTAAAACACTCATTACCTCACAAGAGCCTCTACATCTCCAGCAATCAAATGGCATTGAAACAGCAAAACAGGTGCCTGGCAGGTGGATCCAAGCAGATGTTTTGGGCTTGCATGCCTTTTCTTGTACAGGTGTGATGATCTTGTTTTCAACTGCATAATTGCCATTTAAATAGGTAATATTTAATTCTTATGTACTTTAATATTTATTTTTGTTTCTTCAGTTCCTCTCCCACTTTGCTACTGCCTGGGCCTGAGGTGGATTTGAAAGCTTTTAGAGCCCTGTAAGGTGGTGAGATGCCAGTTGAAGGTGCAATTCTACCATCCTAGGCTTTTATGATGAAGGGACCCTCCGTGAAAAGTAGCTTCTGGTGAGCTTGTGGAGTTTCAGCAGCGTGCCTAACAACTGAATAAGAAAGGAAAAGTTACTTTCCCTTGTTAGGTATACTCCAAAAGTCATAGTTAACCATTTCTTCCTTGCATACCATGAATTTTAAATAAAGTCAATGCAAACTATGAGTGCAAAGCAGAAAGAGAACATCTTTCTTCAGCTGCTGATACACAATTTATTGAACTTCTACAAAAAGAGCTCTGTATCTTCCTTGTGAGGCATCAAAATGCATTTGCTTAAGCATGTTTTACTAAAACATCTTTAAGTCTCAGCTGGAAATAGGGTTTTCACTTCGTACTAGATTTATCCAATACAAATTCATCCAAGCGGAATAAGTAATGCAGTCTTCAACAGGGGGTGTTGCAGGCACCTTATTTCTCTGTCTGTATCATTCTTTCTTTCTTTCTTTTTTTTAATAATCAACAAATTTAGCATCAGGGGAAGGTGCTCTATTGGAAGCTGAAGAGACAGAAAACTTTATTTTTGAGAACAGGTGCAGCATGAATTTCTATAGTGTCCCATCAGTGCTGTCATTCTTTGTTAAATCTTTGTGCCTGTTTTAGCCATCAGTTTACAGTGAGTTAGGCTAACAGAGTAGAATTACAAGTACATTCTGCTGACATAGTTGGAGGTTCGGGCACCATATATTTCTCACAAACACAAAAAAAAGTATAAATCTTTGACATGTTACACTATGTAATCTATTTTGGGGATAACCTATGCAAAAATGTTCAAATATTTCTATGTAAAGAGAACAGTGGTTTCAGTCATCCAAATATTGTGTCAACTCCATTCAAGTATGTAGATATTTCTAAGAATCCAGGTATGTGGAATCATTCATGTGGACCAAAGACCCAGAGATCTGGGTCTCTCTCCTTTCTCTCCCCCTTTTCAAGATGTTTGTCTCTGTGCAAATGTGGCTGTGATATTAGTTACCCATATAGTGCTCTTTCCTGAAGAAGGGAATGACTACCTGTTGCAGTATTCTTGCCTGGAGAATTCCGTGGACAGAGGAGACTGGCAAGCTATCGTCCATGGGGCTGCAAAGAGTCAGACACGACTGAGCAACTAACACGAACAGAGTTCTTTCAAATGAAAATATCCTAAAATGAATGAAGAAATATTCATATTGTAACTATTTTACTACTTAAAGTACTGTTCTTGTTGTTCAGTCGCTAAGTTGTGTTTGACTCTGTAGCTCATCAGTATCCTCTGTCCATGGGATTTCCCAGGCAAGACCATTTCCTTCTCCAGGGGATCTTCCTGACCCAAGGATTCAACTCACTTCTTCTGCATTGCAGGCAGATTCTTTACCGCTAAGCCACCTGGGAAGCCCAGTTAAAGTGTTAACATATTTAAACTAAGGTAATGGATTTTTGAAGCCAGATCACAAAGTTACCTCACAGGTCTTGTCTTTTCACCTAAGTATTACTGAAAACTTACTATATATATATATGGCACACTGTGCTATACAGTAGGTCTTTATTGGTTATCAGTTTGATATAGTGTGTATATACCCCACTCCAGTACTCTTGCCTGGAGAATCCCACGGACAGAGGAGCCTGGTAGGCTGCAGTCCATGGGGTTGCTAAGAGTCGGGACATGACTGAGCAACTTCACTTTCACCTTTCACTTTCATGCATTGGAGAAGGAAATGGCAACCACTCCAGTGTTCTTGCCTGGAGAATCTCAGGGATGAGGGAGCCTGGTGGGCTGCTGTCTATGGCATCTCAGAGTCGGACACGACTGAAGTGACTTAGCAGCAGCAACAGCAGCAGCAGTATGTATATATTAATCCCAAATTCCTAATTTATTTTCCCATCCTCTTCCCCTTTAGTAACCATAACTTTGTTTTACTATGTCTGTGAGTCTATTTGTGTTTTGTAAATAAGTTAATTTGTATCTTTTTTCTTGATTTCACATGAATGATATCATATGCTATTTGTGTTTCTCTAACTTATTTACCTTAGCAATGATAATCTCTAAGTCCATCCATGTTTCTGCAGATGGCATTATTTCATTCTTTTTTTTTTTAATGGCTGGATAATAATCCATTACACACACAAACACACACAGACATATCACATGCTCTTTAAGGGATGAAATATTTTAAATTGATAATTACATTGTATTGACTGGAAACATATGAACAAGCAAATAAAACATTTAATGCATTACTAATGAATTGTTTCATTTCTAAAGTAAAAGTAATGCCCTGGAATCTATTCAAAGATAGTAAGAGTTTCAGTCAGAGTAGCTCCCACAAAATTTCTAGACTTCAAGGATTAGAAAGCAATTTCCATTCTCCACTAATCACTGTTTTCAGCAGAACCTGACAAATTATCTTGTGCAATAACTGCCTGTTTGATATAATTCCTTTCTTACTGGTCCGCTATCAGGAGTCTCAAGGACACCCTTCCTCCACTGTGGTGGAGAAGGACAGGAGAAGGAAATATTCAAATGTATAGTAAGAAGTTATGGAAAACTGATATAAACCTCACTTGCTTAGAAGGCAACCAATGTCCAAACAAGTCTTAGCTCAGAAAACTAGACAAATTTCTTTTTTCTAGAAAATAATATACACAGAGCATTGAGGAGGATGCAACAAATAGATAGAGAACTATTTGAAGAAAACTATTTAAATCTCTAGCTTAATTTGACACTCCAAAGCCAAAATATTTCAAATATTACATAAAAAATAGTATTTCCTGGGATCCAAGCACCAAGAGGTCCAGTCTCAAAGAAGACCTTTGTTAACCTCACAATCTTAATTTTATTAGAACTCTACCAAGTAAAATTTCCTTTAAAATTGACACCTCTGAAGGAGGGCATGGCAACCCACTCCAGTATTCTTGCCTAGAGAATCCCCAAGGACAGAGGACCCTAGTAGGCTACAGTCCATGGGGTCACAAAGACTTGGACATGACTGAGTGACTAAGCATACACCAGGTAAAATTTCCTTTAAAATTGACAATAAAAGGCCTAAAACATTTAAAACCAAAATTTATTAAATATGGAAGTTGTTTTAAAATGATATTAAAAAGTATTTCATAGTTGAGTACATTTTGGAAGAAGTAAAAATTGATGGTAACCATGAGACTGATGAGATTCCCTGATGGTGCTAGTGGTAAAGAATCTGCCTGCTAATGCAGGAGGCACAAGAAACATGGACACTTGGGTTGGGACGATCCTCTGGAGTAGGAAATAACAACCCATTCCAGTATTCTTGCCTGGAAAATTCTAGGGACAGGGGAACCTGGTGGGGCTATAGTCCATGAGGTTGCCAAGAATTGGACATGACTAAGATAACAGCAGCCATGAAATTAAAAGATGCTTACTCCTTGGAAGAAAAGTTATGACCAACCTAGACAGCATATTCAAAAGCAGAGACATTACTTTGCCGACTAAGGTTCGTCTAGTCAAGGCTGTGGTTTTTCCTGTGGTCATGTATGGATGTGAGAGTTGGACTGTGAAGAAGGCTGAGCGCCGAAGAATTGATGCTTTTGAACTGTGGTGCTGGAGAAGACTCCTGAGAGTCCCTTGGACTGCAAGGAGATCCAACCAGTCCATTCTGAAGGAGATCAACCCTGGAATTTCTTTGGAAGGAATGATGCTAAAGCTGAAACTCCAGTACTTTGGCCACCTCGTGCGAAGAGTTGACTCATTGGAAAAGACTCTGATGCTAGGAGGGATTGGGGGCAGGAGGGAAGGGGACGACAGAGGATGAGATGGCTGGATGGCATCACTGACTCGATGGACGTGAATCTGAGTGAACTCCAGGATTGGTGATGGACAGGGAGGCCTGGCATGCTGTGATTCATGGGATCGCAGAGTCAGACACGACTGAGCAACTGAACTGAAATGAACTGAAGCACAGCACGCACATCACACACACACATTGGACTGATAATATGTAACCTGGTTACCTTCCCTCAAGCACCAGAAGCCATAGAGACTCTTCTGTCCTTATGGCAACTGCAACACTGGGGTGGTTTCACACACCTTTCACTTGTAACTCCATGTAGGTTCCATGAGTTTTCCAAAGTTGACACTCCTCTCTGTTTAAGGGTCTGAGGATAAATTTCCACAGGGCCTCTGGCTTAAGTAATTATTTCACCAGCACATTTTTCACTTCTAACTGTCTTTCCCAGGACTCAACTTTCCCCAAAGCAGTGCCAACTTTAGGTGTTTTATCTTTCTTGGCATACAATGAATATCTACAAAGTTGTAGTGCTGGAACCAAATAATTGTACGTGTACAGTACTACAGGTTTTCAGTATCTGTTATAGATACATGCTCATGGCCTTTTCTACATCATTCATATAAAAATATCTAGAACCTAACCAAGATCAATATTTTTCTGCAATTTTTATTTATTTTCATAAGCATTATTTCTCAACATTCATTTTCTTAAAACCTACTTTTAGAATCTTTAAGTCCCAAGTGAGTCATTTCAACTTTTGAGGGAACTTTGTTTTCCTCAAAAAACAAAGCAAAGAGACCTGCAAAACCTTGTCCATAACTGGAAAAAAGTGCTCCAGGTCACACAGTTTCAGCATCTTCTAGACAATTAATGGTCGAAGACAGCATGTCAGGTCGACTGAAATTATAACTAATGTATGAGGTTAAATGCATACTAACTATAGTATTTAGCTACCTAGGCCCATTCTTTCAAGATTCTAATTCTTGTCCAGTTCACTAAATGGGTCATTCTATTCCCCATCTCCTTTTCGTTTCAGTTCAGTTCAGTGGCTCAGTCGTGTCTGACTCTTGAGACCCCATGAACTGCAGCATGCCAGGCCTCCCTGTCCATTGCCAACTCCCAGAGTTCACCAAAACTCATGTCCATTGAGTCGGTGATGCCATCCAGCCATCTCATCCTCTGTCGGCCCCTTCTTCTCCTGCCTTCAATCTTTCCCAGCATCAGGGTCTTTTCAAATGAGTCAGCTCTTCACAACAGGTGGCCAAAGTATTGGAGTTTCAGCTTCAACATCAGTCCTTCCAGTGAACACCCAGGACTGATCTCCTTTAGGATGGACTGGTTGGATCTCCTTGCAGTCCAAGGAACTCTCAAGAGTCGTCTCCAACACCACAGTTCAAAAGCATCACTTATTTGGCCCTCAGCCTTCTTTATAGTCCAACTCTCACATCTACACATGCTGCTGCTGCTGCTGCTAAGTCGCTTCAGTCGTGTCCGACTCTGTGCGACCCCATAGACGGCAGCCTACCAGGCTCGCCCGTCCCTGGGATTCTCCAGGAAAGAACAATGGAGTGGGTTGCCATTTCCTTCTCCAATGCATGAAAGTAGAAAGTGAAAGTGAACTCACTCAGTTGTGTCTGACTCTTAGCGACCCCATGGACTGCAGCCTACCAGGCTCCTCCATCCATGGGATTTTCCAGGCAACAGTAACTGGAGTGGGGTGCCATTGCCTTCTCCACACATCCATACATGACTACTGGAAAAACCATAGCCTTGACTAGACGGTACTTTGTTAGCAAAGTAATGTCTTTGCATTTGAATATGCTCTCTAGGTTGGTCATAACTTTACTATCAAGGAGGAAGCATCTTTTAATTTCATGGCTGCAATCACCATTTGCAGTGATATTGGAGCCAAAAAATATAAAGTCTGACACTGTTTCCACTCTTTTCCCATCTATTTGCCCTGAAGTGATGGGACCAGATACCATGATCTTAGTTTTCTGAATGTTGAGCTTTAAGCCAACTTTTTCACTCTCCACTTTCACTTTCACAAGAGGCTCTTTGGTTCTTCTTCACTTTTTGCCATAAGGCTGGTGTCATCTGCATATCTGAGCTTATTGATATTTCTCCTGGCAATTTTGATCCCAGCTTGTGCTTCCTCCAGCCCAGAATTTCTCATGATGTACTTTGCATATAAGTTAAATAAGCAGGGCAACAATATACAGCCTTGATGTACTCCTTTTCCTATTTGGAACCAGTCTGTTGTTCCATGCCCAGTTCTTTTTTTTTTTTTTCCAGTTTTTATTGGGATATAGTTGACATACTGAATCATGTTTATTTATATACATCATGAAGTGATTACCACAATAAAATTAGTGACTATCTATCATTTCATATAGATACAAAAATTACAGAAATAGAAATGTTCCTCTTTTTTTTTTGTTTTCCTTTATCAAGTACCTATAAAACAGATGTATTTAATCTGTAAAACAGATACGTTTAATCTGTAATTTCTTTGGGTGTTTTTTTTTTCTGCAAGTAAGGAATTTTATTTGGAAAGCCAGTCATTAAAGGTTTGTTTTTTTTTTTTTTCCTGTCCTGCTCACCATCCATTCTGAGCACTAACACCACCATTATGTTGAATGTCTGTGTTTTTTTTTTTTTTTTTTTTTTTTTGTCCAGTTCTAACTGTTGCTTCCTGACATGCATGCACATTTCTCAAGAGGCAGGTAAGGTGGTCTGGTATTCCCATTTCTTGAAGAATTTTCCAGTTTATTGTGATCCACATAGTCAAAGGCTTTGACATAGTCAATAAAGCAGTAATACATGATTTTCTGGAACTCTCTTGCTTATTCAATGATCCAGCAGATGTTGGTAATTTGATCTCTGGTTCCCCTGCCTTTTCTAAAACCATTTTTTTTTTTTTTTTTTTTTTACTTGTCCAGTTCTAACTGTTGCTTCCTGACATGCATGCACATTTCTCAAGAGGCAGGTAAGGTGGTCTGGTATTCCCATTTCTTGAAGAATTTTCCAGTTTATTGTGATCCACATAGTCAAAGGCTTTGACATAGTCAATAAAGCAGTAATACATGATTTTCTGGAACTCTCTTGCTTATTCAATGATCCAGCAGATGTTGGTAATTTGATCTCTGGTTCCCCTGCCTTTTCTAAAACCAGCTAGAACATCTGGAAGTTCACAGTTCACGTATTCCTGAAGGCTGGCTTGGAGAATTTTGAGCACTACTTTACTAGGGTGTGAGATGAGTGCAATTGTGCGGTAGTTTGAGCATTCTTTGGCATTGATTTTCTTTGGGATTGGAATGAAAACTGACCTTTTCCAGTCCTGTGGCCACTGCTGAGTTTTCCAAATTTGCTGGCATATTGAATGCAGCACTTTCACAGCACTATCTTTTAGGATTTGAAATAGCTTAACTGGAATTCCATCACCTCCACTAGCTTTGTTCGTAGTCATGCTTCCTAAGGCCCACTTGACTTCACATTCCAGGATGTCTGGTTCTAGGTGAGTGATTACACCATTGTGATTATCTGGGTCATGAAGATCTTTTTTGTATAGTTCTTCTGTGTATTCTTGCCACCTCTTCTTAATATCTTCTGCTTCTGTTAGGTCCATACCATTTCTGTCCTTTATTGAGCCCATCTTTGAATGAAATGTTCCTTTGGTATCTCTAATTTTCTTGAAGAGATCTCTAGTTTCCCCCATTCTATTGTTTTCCTCTATTTTTTTGTATTGATCACTGAGGAATGATTATTTCTCCTTGCTATTCTTTGGAACTCTGCATTCAAATGAGTATACATTTCCTTTTCTCCTTTGCTTTTCACTTTTCTTTTCACAGCTATTTGTAAGGCCTCCTCAGACAGCCATTTTGCTTTTTTGCATTTCTTTTTCTTGAGGATGGTCTTGATCCCTGTCTCCTGTACAATATCACGAACCTCCATCCATAGTTCCTCAGGTACCCTATCAGATCTAGTCCCTTAAATCTATTTCTCACTTCCACTGTACAATCATAAGGGATTTGATTTAAGTCATACCTTAATGATTTAATGGTTTTCCCCACTTTCTTCAATTTCTGTTATACCTGGATGGAATTATAGTCATTGACACATTGCTATTACTAATTTGCATTCATTGACTGTTTCATACAATACAAAATGTAGTATGAGAAAGTCACTGACACATAATAATCCCTTCCTAAAATAGTTGCCACCTCAGAAGTAGTCAGTTCTGAGCTTTGAAGTGTGGCTCTCTTCCCTCATTTTAAGAGCTGTGGGGAGCCTCCCAGGGGAAGCTGAGAGGAGGATGCCAACTCATTGTTTGCAGGTAGTGTGATCATTCAGAGGTGACAATTTGAATGCCAATAATGATGGATTTGACTTAGGTCATATCTGAATGGTCTAGTGGTTTCCCCCACTTTCTTCAATTTAAGTCTGAATTTGGCAATAAGGAGTTCATGATCTGAGCCACAGTCAGCTCCTGGTCTTGTTTTTGCTGACTGTATAGAGCTTCTCCCGGAGAAGGCGATGGCACCCCACTCCAGTACTCTTGCCTGGCAAATCCCATGGACGGNACTTTCTTCAATTTAAGTCTGAATTTGGCAATAAGGAGTTCATGATCTGAGCCACAGTCAGCTCCTGGTCTTGTTTTTGCTGACTGTATAGAGCTTCTCCCGGAGAAGGCGATGGCACCCCACTCCAGTACTCTTGCCTGGCAAATCCCATGGACGGAGGAGCCTGGTGGGCTGTAGTCCATGGGGTCGCGAAGAGTCGGACACGACTGAGTGACTTCCCTTTCACTTTTCACTTTCATGCATTGGAGAAGGAAATGGCAACCCACTCCAGTGTTCTTGCCTGGAGAATCCCAGGGACGGGGGAGCCTGGTGAGCTGCCCTCTATGGGGTCACACAGAGTCGGACACGACTGAAGTGACTTAGCAGCAGTAGCAGCATAGAGCTTCTCCATCTTTGGCTGCAAAGAATATAATCAATCTGATTTCAGTGTTGACCATCTGGTGATGTCCATGTGTGGGGTCTTCTTTTGTGCTGTTGGAAGAGAGTGTTAGTTATTACCAGTGTGTTCTCTCGGCAAAACTCTATTAGACTTTATCCTGCTTCATTCCGTACTCCAAGGCCAAATTTGCCTGTTACTCCAGGTGTTTCTTGACTTCCTACTTTTGCATTCCAGTCCCCTTATAATGAAAAGGACATCTTTTTCGGGTGTTAGTTCTAAAAGGTCTTGTAGGTCTTCATAGAACTGTTCAACTTCAGCTTCTTCAGCGTTACTGGTTGGGGTTACTGGTTACTGGTTAACTTATATGCAATGTACACCATGAGGAACGCTGGGCTGGAAGAAGCACAAGGTGGGATCAAGATTGCTGGGAGAAATATCAATAACCTCAGATATGCAGATGACACCACCCTTATGGCAGAAAGTGAAGAGGAACTAAAAAGCCTTTTGATGAAAGTGAAAGAGCTGACTTAAAGCTCAACATTCAGAAACCATGATCATGGCATCTGGTCCCATCACTTTATGGGAAATAGATGTGGAAACAATGGAAACAGTGTCAGACTTTTTTTTTTTTTTTTTGCTCTAAAGTCACTGCAGATGGTGATTGCAGCCATGAAATTAAAAGACACTTACTCCTTGGAAGGAAAGTTATGACCAACCTAGATAGTATATTGAAAAGAAGAGATATTACTTTGCCAACAAAGGTCCATCTGCTCAAGGCTATTGTTTTTCCAATGGTCACATAATGGATGTGAGAGTTGGACTGTTAAGAAAGCTGAGTGAGAAGAATTGATGCTTTTGAACTGTGTTGTTGGAGAAGACTCTTGAGAGTCTCTTGGATTTCATGGAGATCCAAACAGTCCATCCTAAAGGAGATCAGTCCTGGGTGTTCCCTGGAAGGACTGATGCTGAAGCTGAAACTCCAATACTTTGGCCACTTCGTGCGAAGAGTTGACTCACTGGAAAAGACTCTGATGCTGGGAGGGATTGGCGGCAGGAGGAGAAGGGGACGACCGAGGATGAGATGGCTGGATGGCATCACTGACTCGATGGACATGACTTTGAGTGAACCTCGGGAGTTGGTGATGGACAGGGAGGCCTGGCGTGCTGTGATTCATGGGGTCGCAAATAGCTGCACTCGACTGAGTGACTGAACTGAAATGAATAATGGATTATTACCAGTCCCAAAACAAGTGATGCATGTGTGATAAGATCAGTGTATATCCCCTATTTCACTCACATTAGTGGGGATTCTGTCTAAAACATTTGTATTTATTCTAGAGTAGATGGCTAACTTTGAAATGAAAAGAATGATATAAAATTTACTAAGACAGTAGAACATAATGAGATGATTCAAATGAGCTTGTAGGATTTAAAATTTTCTTGGAGATATCACTTTGAATATCAGACCAAGCAAGAGGGTAAAGTGATTTTTCATTTTGTAGAATGCCATAGCTATAATTTTCTGCTTTTAACATTGTAGCAAGTCATTTAATCAATATATTTTGTATCTATTGTCAGACTCTTTGTTGAAATAAGTTGTTCAAATTCTACATAAAATATGTTTCTCTATACATTTTCAGTAACTTTTGCTGTAAGTGAATGTGAATTTTCTGCTCATTTGGACATATGTGGCAAGCATCAGTGAAAATTGTTCAAGGGAATTAAATTTATAGGAGAAAGGCTAAGCTTTTCACCTAAAAGCTTACTTCATGTTACATTTAATTAACTTTTTTGAAATGAATAAGGCCAGCAAACTCCAGGAGATGGCGAAGGACAGGGAAGCCTGGTGTGCTGCAGTACATGGCATCGCAAAGAGTCATACATGACTGAACAACAACAAAGGCCAAATTAAATTTTAAATTTTAAGACTTTATATAGGCAATGAAGGAATCATTATTTTGGAACAAAGTATCTTGTAAAGATACTTTTTTTTAAAGTACCATATAAAATTTCATTTAAAATCAACCATATATTGGAAATTCCCTGGCAGTTCAGTGATAGTCCAGTGGTTAGGACTCTGCATTTTCACTGGCAAAAGCATAGATTCTGTCCCTAGTAGTGAAACTATGCAAGCCACATGGAAAACCAAAAATATAAAATAAATCATATATTATTTATAATTTTTTAAAAATTTGTTAATATGAGTTTCTATAAGACTATTCAAAAATATATATGAATAATTTATTCTTAATGTTATTTCTTATAAAGAATTATACTATTTAAATATTCTAGACAATCTTTTCCCTGCATAAAAGACACTAAAATAACTGTATACACAACTCAAGACTGTAACAGCATTAATTATCAGACATTTCATATATTTAAGAATTAAAAGTTATTCCATTGTTTTTGAAGTAAGGCAGTGGAAGGATGGGCTCCTTTTGGAAAAGTGAGATTAGTATCAAATGCTATTATAATCAAATTAGTTAACTATATAGTTCAATGTATTTTCCTTTGTGTGTAGTGAACCTGAGGGAAAATATTGAATCTAAATAGCAGCTCTAGTGAGGTACCAGAGGTCAAATGTTAAAATCCTTTCCTAGTAAGAGGCACTATAGCATCACCTGCAACAGTCAACAGATATGCTTCCAGACCGCGATCATTTTTGTGGCAATATTCTCTTAGGGTATATTAGCGAACAAACAGACATTTTCTTCTTGGGGCTTCTAGTCTAGCAAGGAGAGACAGAATAAAAGAATAAAAGAATCATAATAAGTAAGCAAATGATATGGCCTGTTATAAAGTGGTAAGTACTATGACAAGGAAAAATGGAGCAAGTTAGGTGGAGGGAGGAGAAATAGACTCTAAAATGTAGGGTATACATTGTGGTGACAAATCGGATGCTCAGTGCAGGCCACCCATGCTGCAGGCGACAACTGAAAAAGAGAAACTAAGTTATCCAAGTAGAGATCTAGGGGATAGGTCTTCCAGGAAGAAGAGGCAGCTAGCGCAAAGGCCCCAAGGTGGGAACAGGAGTGCCCGTGCCACCAACGTGCAGTGAGTAGAGGAGAGTAGTGTGTGAGGTCATGGAAATAACTGGGGCCAGATTTTTTTTTTTTTAGGTCAGCAAACATTTCTTTAAAAAGCCCAATAGTAAAAATTTGGGGCTTTGCAACATATCATCTTTATTGCCAACAACTCATTTCTACCTGTGTAGCACCAAAGCAACCATAGGCAAGATATAAGTAAATATAACAGTCTATGTTCCAATTAATGTTATTTATGGACATTGAAGAGCTTCCCTGGTGGCTCAGATGGTAAAAAATTTTCCTGCAATGCAGGAGACATGGGAGACATGAGTTTGATCCCTGGGTCAGGAGGATCCTCTGGAGGAGGGCATGGCAGGTCACTCCACTATTCTTGCCAGGAAAATCTCATGGACAGAGGGGTCTGGTGAGTTACAGTCCATAGCGTTGAAAAGATTTGGAGACTGAGCATCTATTCACATGGACATTGAAAGTTAAATTTCATATATTCTACAGTTAGAAATTTTTTAACCATTGAAAAATATAATACCATCTCTAGCTCATGGGTTATTAAACTATGTAGTGGACAGATTTGGTATGCATGTCGTAACTTCCAACTCTTTATGTGACATGGTTTGCCATTACAAGGATTTGGGGCTCTTGGGCTCCATTCAATGGGGATTCGGTGTGGGGTTTTAGCAGAACAATAGCAAGATAGGTCTTCCACTTTCTAAAGATCACAGAAATGGCTGTATTGAGGAGAAAAGATTCAGGACAAGAGTATTAGAATGAGAGAGACCTGTTAAGAGGTCAGTAGAAAATTCCAGGCAAAAGATATGGAGGCTGAGACCAAGGAGTTAGTACTGGAGACAGAAGGAAGTGTTCAGATTCCAGATCTGTTTTAAAGGGGGATCCAGTAGTCTTCCTGCTATTTATGTATATAGAGTGTGAAATTACACGAAGGCACACAAGTTGCCTCCAGAGCAACTTGCAGAAAAAATAAAGACATTAGAACCAGATTAACCTTAATTCAAACCCCATCTCACCATCAATGTGACCTCGAACAAACTTAACACTTCCATGCTTAGATTCCTAAGAGTGAAATGGGGATGATAATATTTATCTCACAGAGTAAGGCAACATTGTAGAGCAACTATCAGGTATTCAGTGGTAGCGCTGCAGTCTATGACATGAACTTCATAACACTTGTCACAGTGAATTCGACCACCTAACATGGCAGGTTATGTCATGTCTTCATTGTGGATGACCTAAGCACACACTCCAGTCCTGCCCAGTATCATGCAGGCTGTTCTCTGCAGGGCTAACCTTCACACTCACTCCACCTGACTCCAGAATCCATGCTGTTAATGATTATGCTGCACTGCCTCCCTGGAAAAGTTATAATTCATTTCTCATAAAGCTGGAAACCAACCAACAAATAACTGTCAGAGCCTATCTTAAAACCAAGTACAACAGATCAGGGGTTAGTAAAAGAAAACAAAAAACAATGAGCACATCCTAATACTGGGGAAAAGGTCTAAACAAGGAATAAAATGATTGTAATGAGTGTGCACAGGAAAGAAATTTAGGAAAGGAATATATTAAGGCAAGTAAAACTTCATATCACATTGGGTCTTGATTATCCATGGAGAAAATTTGCCTTTCATAGGGAAAAAGGAAGACACAAATTCAGTCATTCATTGGATAAATATGTTGGAGGCCAAGAATCATTGCTGAAACTTAAAAGTAAAGAAGCTAGATATGGCATCTGTCCTCTTGTAGAAACCATCATTTGTGATTAAAGGGGTCTATTTTTAATGGGGTTAAGAGACCCTCAATATCCTTGCAAAGGAAAAGAATCAGAATGAAGGAAGCATAATTCAGCCCCTAAAGAGGAGAGCAATTATTGAAGTTGAAATAGGAATTTTGTGTCTTCACTTTCATGCATTGGAGAAGGAAATGGCAACCCACTCCAGTGTTCTTGCCTGGAAAATCCCAGGGACGATGGAGCCTGGTCGGCTGCCGTCTATGGGGTCACACAAAGTAAGATGTGACTGAAGCGACTTAGCAGCAATTGCTTAAAGGGAGGGTTCAGGGGAGTGAAGAAGGGAGCACGAAAATATTAAATTGATTGGATTCTTACTAGTCACTTCTTAACTAAAATTTCCACCTGGATTAGGGTGCTGCTCTCTGCCAGGGTGTCAGAGCCACAAACCAGCAGAGACTGAGGGGGTAAGGAGGCACAGGAGAAAGGAGGCCAACAGACACAGTTGTAATAAAGAAAAGATCACTTCAGAGGGCATGCACTGGTCAAGGTAAATGTGGTTAATAATGACAAATTTAAATACCAGTATAAGTGAACATATGGCAAAAACTCAAGAATGATGTGAAGTGCGAAGAAATAGACTTGTGATTATTATACAAGTTTGATTTATAAACAAAATATATGGATCTCTACATGAACCACTGACAAAAAATATGAAAATGTTTTAAAGGAGATAATATCACATCCTCACATCTGAGGCACTCTGCTGTAGAGACAGTGATAGTTTCAGCTAAGTTCTCTATTATTTCCCTTAAACTTTCACATCCTGAGCTGGGCGGAGCCCCTGTTTTCTGTAGTGCAGTCGCCCTGCACGCCTAACATTGCCTGCTGGCTGGTGGCAGTATCTCCTTGTTGAGCAGGCCAGGGCCAGTCCCAGGCAGCTCCCCTTTCAGCCTGACAGCTGCATATCCCAGGTGTCTGACATTTGAGATGGAGGCTGTGGATGAGACTGAAGGTGTTTTAGGGGAGAAGTAGGCTGTGAATAACACCAAGACTTCATCCAGATGGAATCGCTCAGGAGACAACCTGAGATAGTCTATTACTGCCCATATGTCTTCTAGGTCTCCAAAGGCCAGGCTCCATCGATTTATAAGAACCTACTATTTATGCTTTTGGCTCATTTCACAACAGACTACAGTAAAGGATTTATCAGAGATGCTTCTGTTTCTGGCAGTTGTTGGGATTTTATAAGTTCTTTAAATAAAACAGTCTCCATAAATATCCTAGTAAACATCAGACAATAAAGTAAATATTTGGGGGTTAGATTCAGTTTATTTCCTCTTAATACACACCATCTTTTTACAAGTTTCCTTCTGAGTACAGCCCCATGGCAAAACCTTTTATAGAACATACCTATTTTAGGTAAATAAATAAATATGTGACTCCAAAGAAATCAAAATTACTAGATATAGCTATGCTCACAGTATTGCTTAAACACTTTCTTGCAGATAAGCCTTGGAAGAATTATTTCATTATTTTTTCCAGCACAATCAGTTATTAGTGTATCTTATTTATAGATGGTTCTTTGAGGAACTATAGTAATATAGCAAAATATCAGTTATTTCATCACACTGGTGAATTTAATGAACCTGAAGGTGTGTGTTATTTTAGCACTTACTGTAGCTCCTGTGAAAACCCAGTGGTGCTAAAATCTGTAAACCTGCCATTGCTTAAGTAATAACCTTGTTAAAAGCATCTTCATTTAACTTACTTTAGCTTCTGCAGGATGTAGGTTTTATTTTATCAGTGCAGAGAGTAGGTGTTTCAAACCCAAACCACTTATTGTAAATATAATTAATTGTAGTTCATTAATTTATTCACAGTGTTATTGCTTTTATTTTCACACTTAGGTTAAATTAAATATTGTCTGGAATCTAGTACCAATTTTCAATTTTTTACAAACTGTTAATTCACATTGAATTTCTGTAGTTACAGGAGAAATTTTAGTCTGCACCAATGAAAATGTTCATTTTAGTTTTTAATACTCCTTTATGAGCAGCACTACAGACTCTTCCCCTCTCCCTATATACAATGTAGATTTTTTTAAGTGCACTTTTGTTAATGTACTTGGAATGGATTTGAATTTATTCTTGCTTTTTCAAAATATGAAGAAAATTGGATATTGATGGTAGGTATTCAGAATTATCAATTGATTTCTACAAGAACACTTCTATAATTATTGAAATGCTGGCAATAAAAATGGGAACTCCCTCCTATTTAGGACTACCCATGAAAAGAGAGAAGAACGAAGGGAAAGACAGAAGCAGAGCAGATGAAAAAGGACAAAACTGTAATTTATATAATTATAGTCTTAAAGCAAAAACAAACTTTTGATAATTACTCGGACAAGCCAACAGCAAGGTGTACGATAAAAGCTCTATGTTATCAACCACTTTGAAATCCTTGACTGATTGCAATAATGCAGGCAGTAAACACTGACACATGTTCTGTTCCATGACCACATTTAGAAGAACAACATCATAAAAGGTGTTGGTGGCAACCACCGTTTCATTAATAAGTGACATTAGTTAAAGAGCTCCTAGCCTGATAGACAGATGAAGATCTTTATCAAATTTTCTTTCCCCAAAATGTATCAAGAAAAATGCAGGATAGAAATAGTATAATAGACCCAGCTGGCAATAAATTGAACCTGTCAAGGTGGTTTTGTTTCTGAATCCATTATTTGTAATCAATTTTTTTATAAGGTCATAATTCCTCATTTGGTTTGTTTATGGCTTTGAAAACTGAAGATCAATGATGTTCATCTTTACAAAAAGAAATCTCCAATTTAACTTGAATTTTAGTGCTTTAAATGATCAAATATATGGATTATTATGATAATCAAGATATCTTTGTAAAATCCCCCTAAGTTTTAACCCTGATATTGATAATCTTTTTTCTTCTCCTCTTATAAATGTTGATTTTAAATTTGGGGATAGAGGGAGTGAGAAGAGGAAACAATCAAGAACTAAGACAATATCTTAGGATATTTTCAACATTTAAAATAATTATTATTTTCCATTTTATGATTTTTGTCTTTTAGATGAAGGTTCTTAGAATTATTAATATTTAGATTGGTTGAAAAGTGGGTCATACAGCTAAAACTGTTTCAAAATTACATATATACTTTTGTTATCAGTCTCTTTTTGTAACATAACTGTTACTAAAAACTTTCTTTAGTAATTTAGTCAATGTTTATATGACTTGAATAAATGACATTTTTAATCAGAATATTAAGAAACCATGTTAATTTTTGTTTAGTCTGACAATATAGTTTTTAAACAATAGCCAGATGAGAGATTTACACAATTGTATCTTTCAATAAGATACACTTTAAATGTACATTAAAGATAGAAAAAAGTAATGAAATTCACAATTATATCAAGGATTTTTTTTAAATTAAATCTATTGGTTGTTGGTATCTGTGAACTCTTAAGAATAAACACCTGCAGTGTTTTATTATGTAAAAAGGTGGTTTAATTGCATCTTATTTATCACAGACAAATCAAGCCCTATTCAGAAGATAATAATGACACAGTAATTGGATCAGTAATTGGTTCAGGATGATTCAATATTGTACTAATAATCATAAATACTGCTGTCTTCTGCTTTGATTCAAGGCTGACATGCTAATATAGATTGGATTTAGAGCAATAAATATTAGTGAACTGGATCTAGTATTAATATCTAGATCCTTACTTTGGCTATGCCAGCCAGAAACAGGTAAAAACATATGCACTACTTGAGAACATATTTTAAATTACAATATGAATTCATCAATGTACTTTATTGGCTTTTCTTAACTATTCATCTCTGCAACCAACATCTTCAATGTAGGAGGTGGAAGGGAGTAACAAGAAGACATTTCCTTAATTTTCTTATAAAAATGATCATTTTGGTGGAGTAATACAGCTTTTACATTTGATTGAGCTAGTTACCATGGAGGATGTGACGTGATGACCTGGTGGGCAAAATTATTCACTGCCAGTCATGTAATGATGGATAAGAAAATCATTCCCATTACCACACTGTGTTCAGCAGACACTTGGCGGTTAAACAGGACTATTTCTTAGCCAGTGTGGTGGCAGCCTTTCACTGAGAGCCAAAGGAGATGGAGGCTCATTATGTAGGAAACAATGATCCTTATTCACTCAACATGGAAACTTGCCTCACAAGAACACATTGGATGGCTCTGGACTGGAATAAAAATGGCATATCCCCTTTTATCAATGGAACAGAAACCTAGGATCAACATGCCTGGCTTGGAATTCTGCCTACTAGTGATAGAAATGGATATATTCAGGCATTTGTTTATTTATGATTATTTCCATGGATTGGAGGGATTGGAGAGGTGCATGCTGTCTTCCCAGTTGCTTCAGTCATGTCCGACTTTTTGCAACCCCATGGACTGTAGCCTGCCAGGCTTCTCTGTCCATGGGATTCTCCAGGCAAGGAAACTGGAGGGTGTTGCCATTTCCTTTCTACTGCTGCTGAAATAGGTCTCTTTTGTTGGGAAAAGAGAAAGAGGTAGCTCACAGGTGCCAATGAAAAATAAAACCATGAACTTTTAACTCTGAAGTTATAAGCCTGCTGCAGACAACTGATTGGGTGTGTAATATTTACCTGGCAATGGGAGGATATTGGGAGAATATTTTTTCTATTGTTTTAGCTAAACAGGATAATGGAAAAATAAGAAAACCTTCTTAAGTGAATAATGCAAAGACATAGATGAAAAAAAAAAACCAGAATGAAAAAGACTAGAGATATCTTCAAGAAAATTAGAGATCCAAGGGAATATTTCATGCAAAGATGGGCTCGAAAAAGGAAATAAATGTCAAGGACTTAACAGAAGCAGAAGAGATTAAGAAGAGGTGGCAAGAATACACAGAAGAACTGTAAAAAAAAGTTGTTAATGAGCTGGATAACCACGATGGTGTGATCACTCACTTAGAGGTAGACAGACATCCTGGAGTGTGAAATCTAGTTACAAACAAAGCTATTGGAGTGATGAAATTCCAGCTGAGCTATTTCAAATCCTAAAAGATGATGCTATTAAAGTGCTGCACTCAATATGCCAGCAAATTTGAAAAACTCAACAGTGGCCACAGGAAAGGAAAAGGCCAGTTTTTCATTGTAAACTTAAAGAAATACAATGCCAAAGAACATTCAAATTACTATACAATTGCATTCACTTCACATGCTAGCAAGAGTATGCTCAAAATTCTTCAAGCGAGGCTTTAGCTGTACATGAACCGAGAACTTCCAGTTGTACAAGCTGGATTTAGAAAAAAAGAAATCAGAGATCAAATTGCCAACATCTGCTGGGTTACAGAAAAAGCAATCTACTTTTGCTTCACTGAATATGCTAAAGCCTTTGACTGTGTGGATCACAACAAAGTATGGAAAATTCTTAAAGAGAGGGGAATACCCAATGACCTTACCTGTTTCTTGGGAAACCTGTATGCAGGACAGGAAGCAACAGTTAGAACTGGACACAGAACAACAGACTAGTTCAAAATTGGGAAAGAAGTATTTCAAGGCTATATATTGTCACCCTGCTTATTTAACTTACATGCAGAGTACATCATATGAAATCCTGGACTGGATGAATCATAAGCTGGAATCAAGATTGCCAGGAGAAATATCAACAACCTCAGATATGTGGATGATACCACACTAGTGGCAGAAAGTGAAGAGGAACTAAAGAGCCTCTTAATGAAAGTGAAAGAGGAGAGTGAAGAAACTGGCTTAAAACTCAACATTCAAAGAATGAAGATTATGGCATCTGGTCCCATTTCTTCATAGGTAATAAATAGGGTAAAGATGAAAATAGTGACAGATTTTATTTTCTTGGGCTGCAAAATCACTAAGGACTGAAGCTATGAAATTAAAGACATTTGCTCCTTGGTAAAAAAGCCATGAGCAAACTTAGCATATTAAAAAGTAGAGACATCACTTTACCAACATAAGTCAATATAGTTAAGGCTATAATTTTTCCAGTAGTCATGTTTGGATTAAGAGACCATAAGAAGGCTGAGGACCAAGGAATTGATGCTTTCAAACTGTGGTGCTGGAGAAGACACTTGAGAGTCTCTCAGACTGCAAGGAGACTGAGCCAGTCAATCTTAAAGGCTAACAACCCTGAATATTCATTGGAAGGACTGATACTGAAGCTCTAATACTGTGTGTGGGAAGAAAAAAAAATGCCAGGAAATAGCCACCTGATGCAAAGAGCTGATTCACTGGAAAAGACCCTTATGCTGGGAAAAACTGAGGGCAAGAGGAGAAGGTGGTGACAGAGGATAAGATGGACATGATTTGAGCAAACTCTGGGAGACAGTGAATGACAAGGAAGCTTAGCATGCTGCAATTCATGGTGTTGCAAGGAGTCAGACATGACTTGGCTACTAAACAACAAACACAAGGATAATGGAGCTATGTATAGGACCAAAAGAATGTCATGGAGTAGAGAACAAATGCTTCCAGTAAAGAACTCAAACATAATAATACACTTCCTAGGAATAATAGAGAAGTCAAGGAGACCAATGAATCTAGAGAGGAGTCAGATTATTCTGTTACCTATCTCTTGCTTTTGGCTTTTTGTTATTTACAAATTGGTAATTTGAAATGGAATTTACTCTCCAAAGTTCATTATGAAGAAAATGAATACAAGCCCTATCAAATCTATTACTTATACAAATACTCCAGGATGAGTATTGAGATTTCTTTCATATCATTGATCTCTGTTCTAGTTATTTAAAGAACATAGAGTGGTGTGATTAATTTCTTATGACCAAAGTCACACAGGAAACACAAGTAGATGAACTGTGTGTTGGAAGGAAAAAAAAAAAAGTCAGAAAATCTGATATCAGTGTCCTAAAGAGACTTTGGTTAACCCAACAATTCCATTCAAGGGAACAAGCTTCAACCTGTTCTTGTGTTCTCTCCGCCCTCTTCATTCAAGGTATGGAAGATGCAATTTTCTTAGAATACACTCAGTTGAATCTTTTCTAATGGCACCCATGTTGGTGCTATTTTCTAGGTAGGCTAGAGGGATGTTTTCATCATTCACAGGAGTCTGGGGTTACACCAAAGGCAAAGATCCAACTCCACAGACAAGGGAAATAGATAATTTAAGTTCCCGAGTCAGCGTGGAGTCCACTAACACCTGAGCAGTGAAAATCCTGTGGTGTCTTCATTCAAGAGCCAGGAAACTCCATGTGTTTATGGAATCAAGTTCGCTTCTAAATGAAGTGACTCCTTATTGTTTAGTATCCATGAAAGGAAATCTGCAGTCAAATAGCAGACAGACATCACACATTCCTTGTACGTCTACGCCCCAGTAGCTCCAGTGCTGAACCAACTGCTCGTGAGTTACAGGATAACTAATTCACTTGGTCCTATTTCTCCCTGAAACTCTACATGTAGTTGTGGTTCACTGGTTTAGTGACGTGAATGAAGGGAATTCACTGCACTTCAAATCTCTCATTACACCTTAATTAGGACCCCAGCTAGAAATATCAATGTTTTAACAACTGTAGCAGACAATGTTTCTTTTTTTTTTTTTTTTGCTTTAATCATATATTGTAAAGCAGAGTGAAGTACTTTATCAATGTTTTCTTCTTTTTTTTTTTTTTTCTATTGAGACTTCACGGCTAAGTGTACTAACATAAAAACTAAGGCTGTGATCTTTCCATTTTAATCCTTAGCTCAGTCAGCAACAGAGTTAACAAATGATAACAGTAATCATAGAAAATACATTGTTAATGAATAACAAATGCATAATTATTAAATTTTGGTTATGTTGAATTTTGTTTTCTATGTGGGTATTATTTTTTAAACAGAAATTTTGTCACTGAGGCAACTTATACTCTTTCTCAGTTTTTAAATTACCAAGTAATTAGAAAAAATTTTTTATCATCATTTTGATCTTAGAAATTTGTTTTGGGACCACCAACTACTAGTGTTCTTAACCTGGAGCTCCTGAGTAACTTCCCCTGTGAAGTGCCATTCTCTGGCAGAAAATTTATTTGAATACTTGTAACATCTGGATCATAAATAATAAAAACCATTTTTTAGGTGTCTGTATAATAACTGTCTTTATAGCGAAAGAGGGAGAATATTTTGTTTTACCTAATATTTATAATTTCAAATATTTAACTTCCCCCAAATAAGGTTACAGTAAATTTCTAATTAACAACAAAATAAAATAAACCATAACTTTAAAAATACAGCTTTAAATCAAAGAAAGAAGACAAACAATACTAAAATGTAATCTGTCCTTTGGGGCAGGAGACAGCTTACAGGTTCTAGTCAGCCAGCTAAATGACAGTCAGAAAAGATCATGTGACTGGGGTCTAAAAACTAATTAATCTCCATAAAGCTGTAAGTGAGGTAGGTAAGATGACTTGAAATCTGATTACATTATTGCATTTAAGGGGAGAAAATGCAGCATGTATTTTTCATGTTGATTTTAACCACCTGAGCCCTTAATGACGTTTTGTACCTTGGAAGAAAACTCATATTTCATCCATATTTTAGAATGAACTTCAAAGATGCTACTGTCATTAGTATATGATTTACGTATTTGCTGTAAATAACATGAAAATGAATCATGTAGGATGCCTTTGTAAAGTTTTCAAAGAATAAGTAATTCTTTGAAAGGTAGATTCACTGTGAAAAGGAAGCTGTAAACTGTAAGATTAAAAGAAATTGACAAAGATATTTAAAGGAAATAATAATTTTACTCTCCTCACCCCTACTTCCATAAAAAGCAAATGATGAGATAGTATATTTTGGCTATTGGACATTTATGTGCTACATTTTTATTAGTTGTAAAGTTAAAGTCCTATACAAAATAATTCTGAAAATTGATTAAAATATGGTATTCTCTACCACTTCCATTATTCCAGTCACAGATAACGTATGTAAACACTTTGTTAGAAGAAGTCATTCAGAATCCCATGGAACCTTCCTGTATATTTCACAGCTAATTCTTTTTTTTTGTTTTAACATTTAAATAAAAGAGACTTCTAAGCAATGGTCCTTTAAATGTGTTCTCCTTTTATCTGCAGCAGAACAAGGAATATAGATAATAATTTGGAGCATTATGTCTGGAATGCTGTGAAAACAATCCTTATTAGATTGGAATGAGCCCTGAAGAGAGAGCATGTTTGTGTCTGTGTGTGCGTGTTCAGTGTGCGTGGGGGGGTGGTGGCATTATTTGTATATAAGAGAGAATCAGACAAAAACTTGGAGTTTTGTTAATAAGCACCATCAATCATAGATTATGCAAATTATATATCTACAAAAATTTTATTTTAAAAATTGGAAACATTATATTTTGAGTCAAAATACAAGCCAGGGAATTTATTGCTACCAGGTAATCCATTGTATACTGAACACAGAGAGAAGGTGACAGGCAGAATATATTCTCTAGTTTGTTTTATTAAAGTTATAATTGTTTTCTCATAATAATATTAGTGAATGCATGAGGAAACTGAATCACAAAAATAGAGTGCCTCTCATTGAGAATCTGAAAGCACTTTACAAACAAAGGGCTTTTTTGACTCTATTTTATGTAAACAAAGTTTTCTTTGAGCTAAAGAATATTCACTACTTTGGGGCAAAAATTACCATTTTTTCATCTTGACCAAAAGACTAAATGCTAGTCAAGATTTTCCCAGTGTGGAAACTTTAGAAACGCCATAAAGGATAGATGTGGTTTAAGATTCAGAAGACAAGAAATATCTTTTGCTCCTTCATTTTTCTTTTCTCTAATCATATAAGGTGAACATGCATTTATTGTAATACATGGATAGATGTACACCCAAAGACATACTCGTGCACAGGGAGGTGTGCAGGAGGGCATACCTAGAAAGGCTGCTAGAAGATTCTAAAGGTGTCTGCACCAGGCAGAGTAATGGAAAAGCACAGGAAGGAAAGCAAAGCCCCAGGAAGGAGAGCCACTCCATCTACTATGACCTCTGCCTTCACATCCATCTAATCTCCTCTGTATCCACTTCCTATGATCCACTATCTTTCCACTTTGCCCTTTGGGATACAGAGTATGGGAAACATTTTCCCCAACCTGAGTAAGTATTTATGAGCTGCTCTTCCTGAGTTCAGTGAATATTTTTAGACTGTAAAAAGCATTTTATGTCCTATGAATAGTGGTATTAGTTAAAATATTATTATAATTATTTTGGAATAACTTATCACTGCTTAAATATCCCAAGTTTCTATTTCCAGCCACTGAATATTTGAAACCTTAAGAGAATCCTTGCTAATGTATAACAAGTCAATATCCATGGTTAAAACTTAAAGGAGGTAAAAAAAAAAAAAAAGAAACTATGACACTATGGAGAATTCTAGAAGTTTGTGTCAAAAATTTCTAAAATGACCTATAGTAAAATAATGTATAACATTATCCCTTAATATTATTTTAAAGAATGCTTAGTGGGAGACAAGGGTAGAGCTGAGGTAAAACACCCTCTATTGAACTTTAAATTCTAACCAGAATTTTGTTCTTTTGTGTAATGATGCACCAAGGCCAGACCATTCCCACCAACTGTGCTACAGAAAAATGTTATGGGCCTGCCCACCATCAATTCACTTTCCCAGTATAACTGAATAGACAAAGCTTGCAACTCAAGATCAAGAAAACAGGGATGGAATAGAAAAATTTGAGATGGGTATTCCTGGTGGCTCAGTGGTAAAGAATTCTGCCAATGTAGGAGATGGGGGTTTGATCTCTGGGTCAGGAAGATCCCCTAAAGAAGGAAGGGTGCAGCCCACAGTATTTTTGCCTGGGAAATCTGATGGACAGAGGAGCTGGAAGGGCTATAGTCCATGGGGTCCAAACCAATACAATATTGTAAAGTAATTAATCTCCAATTAAATGACCCAATCAAAAAATGGGCCAAAGAACTAAACAGACATTTCTCCAAAGAAGACATACGGATGGCTAACAAACACATGAAAAGATGCTCAACATCACTCATTATCAGAGAAATGCAAATCAAAACCACAATGAGGTACCATTTCACACCAGTCAGAATGGCTGCGATCCAAAAGTCAACAAGCAATAAATGCTGGAGAGGGTGTGGAGAAAAGGGAACCCTCTTACACTGNATGGCTAACAAACACATGAAAAGATGCTCAACATCACTCATTATCAGAGAAATGCAAATCAAAACCACAATGAGGTACCATTTCACACCAGTCAGAATGGCTGCGATCCAAAAGTCAACAAGCAATAAATGCTGGAGAGGGTGTGGAGAAAAGGGAACCCTCTTACACTGTTGGTGGGAATGCAAATTAGTACAGCCACTATGGAGAACAGTGTGGAGATTCCTTAAAAAATTGCAAATAGAACTGTTAATGATTTAAATTATTTCTTTTATTCTTAGTGTGCATTTAATATTCCTAATGTCGATTTATTGATTTGTAGGACTTCTGTAAATATGGGAAATTCTCTGCTGCATCACTAGTACCAAAATGTACCATAACACTACCACTCTCTCAGACAGAGAGAAATGGAAGTCAACTAGTGAAAATACCAAATTCTATTTTTAATCAAACACTTTGGATTCATTTTCACTACAGGCATATTTCTGGGGTTCTGAATATTCCATAGTTTGAGGAATGTTTTGGCAATTCCAAAAATAGTGGAATAATTAAAGCCACTCCTTAGTTTCTCTTAAGAAGATTTTAAAGGCCTTGTTTTACCCAGCAGTCTTCTTAATTTTCTACCCCTGATTATGATGAGTGATATTATATTTGAAAAGTGTACTCCCATGCTGGACATGTGACTGGAGTAAGGCAACCTACAGCTGAAAGGTATTGATACAAATCAATTTAAACATGTTGCATGTGCTGTTTAGTTTAATATTTTTCAAAAAGACAATTTAATGTTTTTTTATTGATGGTTCATAAAGAAAGAAATGGTCTCATCTTAGGCTAACACTCATGAGATTATGATGATAAAGGGGACATTATCAACTAGAAAGTACATTCCCAATGCTTATATTCTATAGCTTTTTAACATAGAAAAGATACATACTTTGAGTAAAATAGTAATGAAGGTGGAAATATTTAACTTTAAAATGTTTATATTTAAAGTGAATTTTTATTTGAAAATAATATCAAAGATATATTGAAACAACATCTCTCATGTATGTCCTAACAATTCCTTTAAAGTAGTTTATGGATATATAAATATTTAAGGAAATTATAAATAATTATTAAAATTGTTCCCTTGAGCTTACTGTTAGAATCTAAGCACTTATTCAGTTTTATAGTTCAATTTTTTATTTTATATTGGCATATATTTGATTTACATTGTTGTGTTAGTTTCAGGTATACAGCAAACTGATTGTTATAAATATGCATACATCTATATTTTTCAAATTATTTCACATACAGTTTATTATAGAATATTGAGTAGAGTTTCTTGTGCTATACAGTTATTTTTATATATAGTAATCTGTATATGTTAATATCAATCTCCTAACTTACTCGTCTCCCCATCTTTCTCCTTTGGTAGCCATAAAGTTTTCTTATGTCTGTGAGTTTGTTTCTGTTCTGTAAATAAGTTCATTTGTATCTTTTAGTTAGATCCCACATATAAGTGATATCGTATGGTATTTGTCTTTCTCCTTCTTACTTATTTCACTTAGCATGATAATGCCTATATCCAGTCATGGTGCTGTAAATGGTATTATTTAATTCTTGTTTACGGCTCAGTAGTATTCCATGGTATATATGCACCACATCTTCTTTATACATTCCTCTATTGATAGACATTTAGCTTGCTTCCTCAGACATATTCAATCTTGACAAGTCAACACTTATAAAATTGCTGTTTCTGTATTCCCTTAAACCTGATTTGTCTGAAACATGATAAAGCATAGTATGTTTTTAAAATCATGCTTTTTTTTCTTCAAATTTGGTAAAATATATACAACATAAAATTTACCATTTTAACAATTTTAAGAGTACAATTCAGTAGTATTAATTTCATTAATAATATTGTTCAGCAGCACTATTAATTTCCAAAGCTTTTTTATCACGCTAGACAGAAAATCTCCACCCATTATAATGAATAGTAAATTGTAATTTTTTAAGGTTTAGTTTTCTATATTTTATAAAGTATAAAATAATTATTCTGTAATTTTGCATATGTATGCATGCTTATGCATATATGTAAACACATGTGTATGTGTGTAGCATATATATAAAATATCAAGAAACAATTTTTGACTTACCTATTTATCATATGGTCCATCACTGTGTTGCATATTTTGAGAATTAATTTAATTTTACATGGCATATTTTAAGTGCATCAGACATGGACACATTGCAGAGTATTTCTAATTCTATATGTACATATTAATATGCTTTACTGGTATATATGAAGCAAAATGAAGCAAGGCAAAGGCTAACAGAGTTTTGTCAAAAGAATGCACTGACAAACACCTGTTTCCAACAACACAAGACAACTCTAAAAATGGACACCACCAAATGGTCAATACCAAAATCAAATTGATTATATTCTTTGTAGCTAAAGATAAAGAAACTCTATAGAGTTAGCAAATACAAGACCTGGGGCTGACTGTGGAGCTGACTCAGATCATGAGCTCCTTATTGCAAAATTCAAGCTTAAGTTGAAGAAAGTAAGGAAAAAAAAAAAAAAAAAAACAACTAGCCCACTCTGGTATGAGTGTGTGCTAACCTAAATCAAATCCTTTGTGATTATACAGTACAGGTGATGAATAGATTCAAGGTATTAGGTCTGGTAGAGTACCTGAAGAATCATGGATGGAGTTTCATAACATTGTAAAAAAGGCAATGACCAAAACTATCCCCAAGAAAAAAACGAGTGTAAGAAGATAAAGTAATTGAGAAGGTTTTACAAATAGCTGGGGGAAAAGAGAAGCAAACAGCAAGGGAGAAAGGGAAAGATATACTGAACTCAATGCAGAGTTCCAGAGAATAGCATGGAGAGATAAGAAAGCCTTCTTAAATGAACAATGGAAAGAAATAGTGGAAAACAGTAGAATAGGAAAGACCAGAGATCTCTTAAAAAAAAAATTGGAGGTACCAAGGGAACATTTCATGCAAGGATGAGCATGATAAAGGACAGAAATTGTAAGGACCTAACAGAAGCAGAAGAGATTTAGAAGTGCAAGAATATACAGAAGAACTGTACAAAACAGATCTTAATGACCGTGTAATTGCAGTAGTGTGTTCACTCACCCAGAGCCACACATCCTGAGACGTAATTCAAGCGGGCCTTAGGAAGTATTACTACGAACGAAGCTACTAAAGATGATGGAATGCCAGATAAGCTATTTAAAATCCTAAAAGATGAAGCTGTGACAGTGTGGCACTCAATATGCCAGCAAATTTGGGAAACTCAGCAGTGGTCACAGAACTTACATAGTGGGTTTTCAGTCTAATCCCAAAGAAAGGCAATGTCAAAGACTGTTTAAACTACCATAGAATCATGCTTATGAGAACTTCCAGATGTACAAGCTTCTTTTAGAAAAAGCAGAGGAACCAGAGATCAAATAGCCAGCATCTGCCGGATCACAGAGACAGCAAAGGAATTTCAGAAAAACATGCACTTCTACTCCATTGACTATGCTAAAGCCTTTGACTATGTGTATCACAACAAACTGAAAAATTCTGAAAATGATTGGAATACCAGACCATCTTACACATCTCCTGAGAGACCTGTATGCAGGTCAAAAGCAACAGAACTGGACATGGAACAATGAACTGGTTTAAAAGTGGGAAAGGAGTACAACAAGGCTGTATATTGTCACCTTGCTTAATTAATTTATATGCTGCTGTTGCTGCTGCTGCTAAGTCGCTTCAGTCGTGTCCGACTCTGTGCAACCCCAGAGATGGCAGCCCACCAGGCTCCCCTGTCCCGGGATTCTCCAGGCAAGAACACGCTGGAGTGGGTTGCCATTTCCTTCTTCAATGCATGAAAGTGAAAAGCGAAAGAAGTGAAGTCACTCAGTCGTGTCCAACTGTTCACGACCCCATGGACTGCAGCCTACCAGGCTCCCCCATCCATGGGATTTCCAAGGCAAGAGTACTGGAGTGGGGTGCCATTGCCTTCTCCAACTTATATGCAGAGTACATCAAATGATATGCCAGGCTAGATGAGTCACAAGCTGGAATCAAGATTACCATGTGAAATATCCACCACTTCAGATATGTAGATGATACTACTCTAATGGCAGAAAGTAAAATTTATATTTTTACTTTTAAATGTATTCCTGAGTTTATATTTTGTATTATAACTCATTAATAGAAGTTACCTTTATATTATGGAATTTTCTGTATCAAAAAGCTCTAATGTTTGTAATTTCCCAAAAAATTGAGTGACTAAATGTACTACTTTTATTTTTAAACTATATAATATTCAGTTTTTTCTTCCCTTTTCCATTAAATGTCAGCTCTGAAAATATCCATTATTTTTCCCCAATAGTTTACAGTAACTTAGAAGCAAGTCCAATGTATATATAGGTTACGGATTTTTCCTTTGTACTTGCCCTCTGTGCACTTTATTTTAACAAAGATACAGGCTACAAACTTTTACTTTCCTGGAGGTGTTTGAACAAGCTACTTTGAATTGGCTAATATGTATTATTATGAACATCAAAATGCTCCTAAGGAGGCACTGACTTTAGTACTGAAGATTTCTTGGTGTTTGTGCTGCTTATGCTCAGTATTTACATAAGAATATCCCTTTCCCTAAGTTAAAGGCCTTTGGCTTTATGTACAACTATAGGATATGTATTTCTTGGAATTGTATAAACCTAAAGGCAAAGTATTTGATCAAGGAAAAGTATCAGTCCCATAGAATCTAGCCTTCTCCGAAATCAAACTCTAGTTGTATATACATATATATTTCATATTTTACGATTGATTATTTATTCATTTATTTGACTGTACTACACAGCATGCAGGATTTTAGTCCCCTGACTAATAATTGAACCTTTTCTCCCTGCATTTAGAGTGTGGCATCTTAACCACTTTACCACCAAGAAAGTCCCCCTTCCAAATATTTTTCTTGTTTTTAATTTAGTTTGTATTTATGAAGTGTCATCAACTACATTTAGGCTGACAAGATTTTTCTGTTGTAGGGTGTTTAACATATGACTAATAACTATTTTTCCTTTTAATCCTCACTGTTGCATTGAAATCAGAAATCTGCTTCTCACAACAATACCTTTAAAATCAAATCCCTACCCCCTTAACATCTTGGACCTTATCAGCATGAGGACGAGTTTAATTTCAGATCTTAAAAATGCAACGATTGTAAATTATTCTGACATTCCTTATCCTTAATTCTTCATTGGCCTCATAGATCCTCTGTTAAATTATTTAAAAAAACTCAAATGTAATCTTATTTACATACTCCCATAATCATATAGTCATAGACTATATATTTTGATAGACTTTATATTTTGCTTATATTTAACTGAAATAGTCATTCATTGTCCTTCATGTGATTTTTCAACATAGAATAGCAGTGACTGTATGGCCTTTAATACTCAAAGATCCTTGTCAAAATAGTAACATTTAAATAAAAACAGCAGTAGCATCTTTTAAAAGCATTGCAACTCTTCAGAATGATTTAATAGAATATAATTCATGTTCTGCAAAATGCAAAATAGAATTAATAATCAGTATGAGTATTTACACCCTTTTAATATTAACAATAAAATATGTTTTAACATTCAATAAATATTCAGTGAGAATATGTTATGTGTTGAGCACTATCACAGGTTTAGGAACACAAAATGCATCAGATATATCAAGTACCCATTAACTTATACTCAGATGCATAAATCCTCAGTGTTTCCGACTTTTAAAAATTAAAGCTATTGTTTTGAGTCCCATGTTTTGAGAATAAATTGCTATGTATTTGAAGAAAAGACATTCTTTCTCTATAACCATTTCGCTTTATCTCTATATATAAATTCATATTTCAAAGTTGGCCCAGGCCCAAAGCATTGTTAACTTCCTTTCCTTTCTGGTTCACTGCACCTATTCAGACACAGGCTTCAAATTACTCCTTAAAGAAAACCAGCAGGTGATTGATAACTGGAAAAATAACCATGTCCATAGGAATAAATCAAACACATCATCATCCTGTAGGCCACAGTTATTTGAGCAACTACATGTAGCAATGGCATCCATAAATTTCATTGAGGCCCTAGAATTCAAATTGACATCAGCAAAATCAAAATTAATTGCGTATAAAACTACCCTTTTGTCAACATAATTATATTTTAGTAACATGAAAAGTAACCATTTATTGCATTAAATAAAACCTATAAATTAAAAAGCTCTCTGATTCATTTTTCCCCTTCTAAAGAGTCATTATAAGAAGAAATAAAAGGTTTTGCCCCAGGAGACATGTTTAACTCTGTGCCTATGGGTAATTCATTGGAAATTCAGTGGTGTTTATGGAACAAGATGATGAGTTGTGGTAATACAAAATCTCATAATGTACTGTTTCAGAATTCAAAGGCTCTGCTAGCATCAGAAACAGTATTTTACATTCAGTACAATTCACACTTAAAGTTAATAATGACCATCAAAACTTGCTCTTATTTATTGCTGCTGAGTTAAGAACAGAATAGCAGAGTGGAAAATGATGACATCAGGGTCACAGCAGGTAACTTAGGCACATTTACAGTAATACTCATTTGCTACTCAATGAAACATATGATTTATAATTTTTATATTGCAAAGTATTTAAGTGATCTAGATGTTAAACTGTTATCTTCAGAAAATAATTTCTTAAAAAGATTCATCTATAAGAATTATGAAAAAGAACTCCATCTTAATTTTTGTAGCTTATGCAATTTGCATTGCAAAGGTATGCATTTTCATAGACAATTATAGAAGGTAATAATAAGAAATGGAAATTTTTTGATCAATAAAGGAAATGTATAAAGTCATGTTGTAAGTCTATCATAATCTTTTTCAATAAATATGTTTGATTTCCAAATTGAAAATGTGTTATAATAGCTTGGGTGGAAAGATAGTTAATTAATCTAGTTAAGGCATAAATGCCTTACTAGATGAAACCCAAATTTTATTTGCACTGTTACTATATATAGTTGGAAATTTTTAAGTACTATTGAGAAAAAGCTATGTTTTCCCATTCTCTATTTTGTAATATCAAACTGCATCCTAGGAGTTGACTAAAGAATAGCAAATGCTTTCCAATAGGTTCTATTAAAAAGGTTTCCAACAGGTTTAATTATCCTGCAGATGTAGGTGTACAATAGTGACATCAATTGAAATGCATATATTTTAAAGTTATTTTATGGTAGAAAATTCTCAGTAGGCAGAGAGAACTATATCTGAATCTAAGCAACTTACAGAATCCTAAAATAATAGAAGCTAACAAACATCATTCTCAAGCATGAATTTCTGTGGTGTGTGTCAAATCCAAAGAAATGTAAGATCAAACCGTAATCCTTAAGTTTTTTTTTTCTTTTGAAAATACAATGCAAATAGTTTTAATTAAAAATAAAAATTTGTAGTGGGATATCCCTTCTATTTCACCGACTGGATGCTCCTTAAGGATAAGAAACCATTTGTTATAGTTTTACAGGGCTGAAAAAAATCTCTCTGAAACATCATTTTTTTTTTCTTTACCTTATTTTTCTCATTAGACAGTAGTCAATGCTACCACCACGTCTGGGCTTCCAGAAATACTCTGATCTTTTTAATCTGCC
Source organism: Aepyceros melampus (assembly GCA_006408695.1). Classification (NCBI taxonomy): domain Eukaryota; kingdom Metazoa; phylum Chordata; class Mammalia; order Artiodactyla; family Bovidae; genus Aepyceros; species Aepyceros melampus. The sequence continues at coordinate 509,854 of SJXQ01005937.1, read as the reverse complement.
AGAGATATGTTTGAAAAGCCCTTTTCTCCCTGTATCAGTAGATGCAAGACTGGAAATTTTCAAAGGGACCTTTATTCTCTGTAAGTGTGTGTGCACACACTATGAGAATGAGCACAATAATAATCTAGTAGGAAACCAAGGCATTTAATGCCTAACAGAAGCTATCTGAAAAACAGCACCTTATTATTTACTTCCATCATCAGCGATGTAATTTTCACATCGGACCCATTCTTTGCTAGTATGAAGTTTTGTTTCTTTTGCCTCTCCAGATTGCACCCCCATTTTGCAGTGGATATAACATTCCCTTTAATTCACCTATTCTCTTTATATGCATCCATTTTAGAAAGACATTATCCAGAATCTCATTGATATAAAATTTTTAAATGCTTTATACAGCAGTAATAAATCAATTATAGAAATTAACATAAAAATAAATTGAAATGCTATTTTCTGTATTTAAATAATGAAGAATCATTCTTCTGTTAAAGACATTAAAAAATCACACACAGTAGTGAAGATAAGATAGAAATGACTAAGCCTGAGAGCCACCCAATTTCTCCCTTGTTCAAATTTATGTTGACTATTAGATGAGGAAAAGAAGTATATATGTAAGCTAAATTAGTTTTTTCAATTCAAAAACTTTTATTCCACTAAAGGAATAAAACAAAGGGAAATCATTTTTACATATATTAAATATTTTATATTAAACTTGTATATTTGGTATATCTTTAGGACAAGTACTGGAGCATCTTCAGATACACTAAATATAGAAACTATTATAAATTTGTTCAGCATATTATGGTTTTTATTTATATTTTTCCATGGGTACTATCTTGAGAATCTTGTCAGTACCTATGGAAAGATATAAACAGCCATAATATTCTGAAAATATTTATTAAATTTAAGTGATGCAAAGAAAAAAAAACGCTTTCTCTTTGTTATTAAGGTCTGTAATTATATTTTACTCTGTCTTTCATGTATGAGGTACAAATACCATCTCAATCTTCAATCTTCCCTTGGTAATACTGAAGAAAAATAAAAAAGAAAAGTAATAAAATTACCCACATCATCTCATCATTCTCAGAAAGGCTGCATCTAAAACACAGCATGTAAAATTATTATCTGAAATTGTGTGTTATGAAGTGCTTTAAGTGCTTTTGATATTAATGCTTTTACATAAGAGATATAATAAATAAGGAGTAAGGAGAGCTAAAAAATAAGTAAAATACACCAAATGCTACTAAGTATTTCAAAACTCCAATTATGGGTCAAGGGCCATATATATTCAACAAATGAAAACTTCAGTTTTATTATTGTCAATTCAGAGTAATTAAAGCTAACAACATTTTAAGAAAGAGGACTATAAGCCTTATCTTACATCACTTACATAATTTTTACAACTTGAGGTTGAAGGCTGAGGCATTTGTTTTTATACCAGCATAGAATAACTGCTATGAATGGCTAAGTAAAAATTAACCTTGTGCTTCTGCAATTAGACTAATGGAGAATAAAATTTCTAAAAATAAAAATAGAAGGATTCATTTACTCACATTATATAGTACCTCTTTAGACTGAGATCATGAGAGCATAGTAGACTCACTCTGTAAATTTAAAGTAATGATGTTACAGTTTTTAGTTTAATAGATTCATGAGTTTGATATTCTTAAACTCAATAATCTCTTAAACATACTTTTTAAATTATTTTAAATAATCTGTATCATCAATTAATATATCAGCATTAGTACTTTAGAGGAAAGAACTGCAGAATAATGAGCCTTCAAAAAACTTATTTATTTTTATTTTTAAAGAGGATAGATTCTAAATTTGGGGAAAGAAGTAATTTTGAACCAAGTTAATATGTAGATTTCTATGTACAAAATGAACCATATATCTTCCTAGAGTCAGTACATGATCAAACAAATCCTGTATGCCTTTTACATTCATCACTGAAATTCTGTATAATGCAAATTTTTATTTTGAGTCATACTTCTAAAATTCTACAAAGATTCTGAGTCATTTAATGTAGTTGATTATATCCATCTAGCAAATTTTGTAAAATCTTAGCTTCTTAAAATCCTTTGCTTTTTATACGCCACTTCTACCTATATTTATTTTTAATTCATGCAAAAATCATTTGAACAGATATTCATATTCCTATTGTATGCATGTCAAATCTAAACTCAATTGGACTAGTCTATTTGCCTTAGATCCTTGATTTAGGGTACATACCTAAGGTCATAGATGCAGGACTTAAATCCTTTGACTTCAAATTTCTATGTTTGATTGTACAAATTATAATATATCTGCTAACAGACATTTTAGGGGAAAAATATCTATTTCAAGAGTCATTTTTTAAAATGTTTTAACTTAAAAAATTCAGTTAATCACAGTATTTCTTTCACTCAGTATTCTGCTTAATAAAAAACCTGCTGTGTTTAAATGACCCACTCTTATTCCTGATACCTAGAACAGAAAATTGAACACTTCTGAGGTGTTTTCACAATAAATGTTTTGCAAGAGTAATTGCTGTTCAGAGTTCTTGAATCACTAATATGTGATCTGTTTTTACCAAGCAAAATATTAACTATTAGTTTTAAGAGAAAACAAAACAAAACAAAAACAAAACATAGTACAAATATGCTTGAATAAAGATAGCAGCAGGAAAAAAAATCCAAGCCCCATCTAGACAGGTACAGACTTTATTTTCATTTAAAATGTTTTTTTTTTTTAAATATTTTAAAAATAAACACAATTTTCTTGTTCTTTTTCTCTGAGTTCTTAGATCACTGTTTGTAATTTTAAGTCAAAGCATTAAAGCATGTATATGCCATGTAACCTGCAACTTGAAGAATGTCTTGTGCAGATAATAGGTGTGTCTGATGATTGTGATACTTTGCTCATTTTCAAAGCAAACATGTAAAACCCTTGCCTTAGATCAAAGTATGGGATATAGACCAAATATGCTTGCAGTTTAATGAAAAATGAGATGGAAACCTACATTTTTCTAAATGGAATGCACATTGGAGTTGTACAGATTTGAAAATGTTTTTAAGTAACGTTAACATGGAAAAAATATAATAAAAATGTCAAGGAGGTTGCTTACTTAATTTGAATTTGTTTCCATAGAATTATAGCTTCTGCTTTATGGGAAATTAATTAGCTTCATTTTATTTTTCTAATAGTTCACTTCAGTTCAGTTGCTCAGCCACGTCTGACTCTTTGCAATCCCATGTACTGCAGCACATCAGGACTCCCCATCCATCACCAACTCTCAGAGTTTACTCAAACTTATGTCCATTGAGTCAGTGATACCATCCAACCATCTCATCCTCTGTTGTCCCTTTCTCCTCCCGCCTTCAATATTTCCCAGCATCAGGGTCCTTTCATTTTTTTAAAATTTTAATTAATTTTTATTTTTTAGTTTATTTTGCTTTACAATACTGTATTCGTTTTGCTATACATTGACATGAATCAGCCACGAGTGTACATGAACTCCCAATCCCGACCCCCCTCTTCCCCCCTACACCATCTCTCTGGATTATCCCCGTGCATCAGTCCCAAGCATCCTGCATCGAACCTAGACTGGCGAATTGTTTCACTTATGATATCATACATGTTACACTGCCATTCTCCCAAATCATCCCACCTTCTCGCTCTCCCACAGAGTCCAAAAGGCTGTTCTATACATCTGTGTCTCTTTTGCTGTCTCACCTACAGGTTTATCATCATCATCTTTCTAAATTCCATATATATGTGTAAGTATACTGTATTGGTGTTTTTCTTTCTGGCTTACTTCACTCTGTATAATCGGCTCCAATTTCATCCACCTCATTAAAACTGATTCAAATGTATTCTTTTTAATGGCTGAGTAATACTCCATTGTGTATATGTACCACAGCTTTCTTATCCATTCATCTGCTGATGGACATCTAGGTTGCTTCCATGTCCTGGCTATTATAAACAGTGCTGCGATGNTCATCCACCTCATTAGAACTGATTCAAATGTATTCTTTTTAATAGCTGAGTAATACTCCATTGTGTATATGTACCACAGCTTTCTTATCCATTCATCTGCTGAAGGACATCTAGGTTGCTTCCATGTCCTGGGTATTATAAATAGTGCTGCGATGAACATTGGAGTACACATGTCTCTTTCAATTCTGGTTTCCTCGGTGTGTATGCCCAGCATGGGATTGCTGGGTTATAAGGCATTTCTATTTGCAATTTTTTAAGGAATCTCCACACTGTTCTCCATAGTGGCTGTACTAATTTGCATTCCCACCAACAGTGTAAGAGGGTTCCCTTTTCTCCACATCCTCTCCAGCATTTATTGCTTGTTGACTTTTGGATCGTAGCCATTCTGACTGGTATGAAATGGTACCTCATTTTGGTTTTGATTTCCATTTCTCTGATAATGAGTGATGTTGAGCATCTTTTCATGTGTTTGTAACCCATCCGTATGTCTTCTTTGGAGAAATGTCTATTTAGTTCTTTGGCTCATTTTTTGATTGGGTCATTTATTTTTCTGGAATTGAGTTGCATAAGCTGCTTGTATATTTTTGAGATTAGTTGTTTGTCAGTTGCTTCATTTGCTATTATTTTCTCCCATTCAGAAGGCTATCTTTTCACCTTGCTTATAGTTTCCTTTGTTGTGCCGAAGCTTTTAATTTTAATTAGATCCCATTTTTTATTTTTGCTTTTATTTCCAGTATTCTGGGAGGTGGATCATAGAGGATCCTGCTGTGATTTATGTCAGAGAGTGTTTTGCCTATGTTTTCCTCTAGGAGTTTTATAGTTTCTTGTCTTATGTTTAGATCTTTAATCCATTTTGAGTTTATTTTCATGTATGGTGTTAGAAAGTGATCTAGTTGCATTCTTTTACAAGTGGTTGACCAGTTTTCTCAGCACCACTTGTTAAAGAGATTGTCTTTAGTCCACTGTATATTCTTGCCTCCTTTGTCGAAGATAAGTTGTCCATAGGTGTGTGGATTTATCTCTGGGCTTTCTATTTTGTCCCATTGATCTATATTTCAAATGAGTCAATTCTTTGCATCAGGTGGCCAAAGTATTGGAGTTTCAACTTCATCTGTCCCTCCAATGAATAATCAGGACTGATCTCCTTTAGGATGGACTGGTTGGATCTTCTTGCAGTCCAAGGGACTCTCAAGAGTCTTCTCCAACTCCACAGTTTTCTAATAAAATCACAGCTATAAAGCAACCCAGAAATACAGCACAACATGACAGCATATGTGGCATAAATAACTTTTGAAATTTTAAAAGTTATTTCAAAAAAGTTTAGAATACTTATTTAAATTGTGTGAATAACTAGTTATGTCTTCTCCTTTGCTTCATTTTTCTTGGCAATATACCAATTGTGGTCACATCCACTCTTGCGGCGACTCAAAGGTTTAATCTGGATAGCTTTGTTGTCTTCTATAAAAGATTTCAACATTTAAATAATTCATTACACTCAAATTTTATGGGTTTTAAAAATTATGTATATATTTATTTATTTATGGCTGTGCTGGGTCTTCATTGTTTGTGTGGGCTTTCTCTGTTTTCAGAAAGCAAGGGCTACTCTTTGTGGTGCAGGGGCTTCTAATTTCAGTGGCTTCTCTTGTTACGCACGGGCTTTAGGGCATGAAGCTTTTAGTAGTTGTGGCATTCAGGCTCAGGAGTTTTGGCTTGTGGGCCCTAGAGCATGCTGGCTTCAGTAGCTGTGGCTTGTGGACTCGAGAGTGTGGGCTCAATAATTGTGGCACAAAGGCTTAGTTGCTTTGAGGTATGTGGAATCTTTCTGGACCATGAATTGAACCTGTGTCTTCTACCTATTGGCACCCCACTCCAGCACTCTTGCCTGGAAAATCCCATGGATGGAGAAGCCTGGTAGGCTTCAGTCCATGGGGTAGCAAAGAGTCAGACACGAATGAACGACTTCACTTTGACTTTTCACTTTCATGCATTGGAGAAGGAAATAGCAACCCACTCCAGTATTCTTGCCTAGAGAATCCCAGGGATGGGGGAGCCTGGTGGGCTGCTGTCTATGGGATCGCACAGAGTCAGACACGACTGAAGCAACTTAGCGGTAGCAGCAGCCTCTCCCTACATGGGCAGGAGGATTCTTATGCACTGCACCACCAGGGAAGTCCTCATTCTAATTTTAGGAACTATTTTTAAAAAAAATTCTTATTGTCTCATATTTTAAGGAACAACCGTTGTTCCTACATATTTATTCTAAACAAAAATATTAAAATAAAAATCCATAAGTAAATTATTTTTATCAAGAAACTTTATCCTTGAACTACACTTTTCAGGTTTTTTCTCCCCCTCCCCTTTACATACATGTAAGCAAGGCTTTTCACTTTGTAAATTAATTGTTTCCAGGTAGAGACATTCCATTTAGAATAAAATTATATGCTTATTATTTTTACTAACCTAGCAAAGATAATGCTTGTCATTGAAACATTATATCTTAATAACTTCTATTAGTAAAGGCTTACATCTGAAAATTTAAAAAGAAATAATGCCAAAGATTCTTAAAAAAGTGTTGGTCACTCAGTTGTATATGACTCTTTGCAATCCCATGGACTGTAGCCCACAAGACGCTTCTATCCTAGGAATTCTCCAGGTAAGAATATAGGAGTGGGTAGCTATGCCTTTTTCCACGGGATCTTCTTGACTCAGGGATTGAACCTGGGTATCCTGCATTGTAGGCAGGTTCTTTACCCTCTGAGCCACAAGGGAAGCCTTAAAGATTCTTAGAATTTTTGTCAAACTGCAAAGGCATCATCAAAATGCAAGACACATTTTATAGGAAAGGACAGGAAAGTAAAAAATGGGAGCATATGAGTTCTTGTTTATTCTGGTACTAGAGTAATATTATTTCAATAGCTGTATAAATTAAGAGATATTAACCAATCAAGGAAGACCTAGAGGGAAGATTGGTTAGAAGGAAAGTAGTTATGGCTCTAGGCTACCCAGGCAAAAAAGTTCTATCCAATAAAAAATCAAAACCAACTGTTTAATGATGGTTTTGCTTTTTCAATGGATATGCTAAAATGCATTTTTGCAAGCATTGTTAATAACAGTCATAAATGAAATCCTTTAGTTTTATTTCAATATATATTGGCATGAAAGTGAAGTCACTCAGTCGTGTCCGACTCCCAGTGACCTCATGGACCAGCCCACCAGGCTCCTCCGTCCATGGGATTTTCCAGGCAAGAGTACTGGAGGGGGTTGCCATTGCCATAGTGGTTACAAAAACAAAAAAATTTCGCCTGCAATGCAGGAGACACAAGTTCAATCCCAGTTTGGGGAAGATGCCCTGGAGGAGGAACTGGCAACTCACTCCAGTATTGTTGCCTGAAAATCCCCATGGACAGAGGAACCTAGCAGGTTTAAGTACACAGGGTTGCAAAAAGTCTAACATGATTGAGCAACTAAACAATAACAGTATATATTAGCTTCAATTAAAAACAACATAGAATAGACGTATCTCAAGAATCTGATTTTAATGTTTTTCCAAGTAATTTTTTGTTGTTACCAACTGAAATTTAAAGGCCTTCTTCATTGTATGTATAATTCTCTGTTATTCCCCAGTGTGTTCAGTTTTATCCTTTTGTTCTGACACAACTATTAATCCTTATGAAAGTGCCAAGTTTAAATAATATGAATATTCTATAAGGTATATATCAATGTTTATTGCATTTCATGTTTTTATCAGGCACTGCATATTTTCCCCCCTGTGTAATATACTAGAGTTATCTGTGAAGGAACAATGTCTCTTATTAAAAATAGAACTTTGCCACTCAAACAAGCACAGGTGTTGAATTGCCAATTAAAGTGAAGTAAACTGTCACACGAAAAATGTTAATTATACTTTCTTCATCTTGACTTTGTCTTCTCTTTGTACTAGAATCCCAACTACATAAATTTGGTCATTCTGCTCTGTCTCATTCAGCTCCAGAGTTCTCTGAGAAATCTCTTGTTGCTCACCTGTCTTCAGGAATGTGGTCATTGCTTTGTCTGTCTACTGATTTGAGACTATGACAAAATTAAACATTTAGATTTCTTGTTAGCCCTAAGATTTGCACTTCTGGCAGGAATAAAAGAAAATGTCACTTGAGCATATCCCTGTGTGGGACATGACTTCTCCTAATTGATGGATTACAAAAGTTCTATTTTTATGGAAACTGCCATTTAAATGCTTATGATGCCTTATTTGATGGAGAAACAAATCCTCACATGTAACAACGCAAGACTGAAATGTTTGTTGCTAGAAATGCCATGAGTTGGAGGTTTTAGTGTTTTTTGGAATAAGAGCATTTGTTTTTTTTTTTTTAATTAATTTTTATTTTTTTAGTTTGTTTTGCTTTACAATACTGTATTTGTTTTGCTACACATTGACATGGATCAGCCACGAGTGTACATAACTCCCAATCCTGACCCCCACCTCCCCCCTCCATGTTGCAAGATCAACTTTTCTGTTTTTTATAAACTTGGCAGACATGGGGAAATTGGAATTTTTCTAATTTAAAGAAATAAAGTTTACTCAATTATGTAATATTTATTTTTATTACAATTTACAAAGAAAACAAATTAGCTGGGCTTACTTTTAAATTGAAGTTAACTCCCAGTTTCTTAATGTTAAATTGCAGGAAAAAGTTTGAAATTTCACACTTCTTAAAGTATAGCGGTCAAATATATTTGGTCTATAATATGGTTCTCATTCATTTGTTGTTTGCCATTTATTATTTTCTACTTAAATTTAAACAAAAATAATTAGTCTCCATTTTAGTTACAAATTCAGAGAACATCTAAGACATGTTTACAAATTCCTAAAATGCAGAATCTTATATTTTACATTTTTGTATCTATTTCAAAAAGTTAGTTTTTAGTACATGATGTTCACTCCAGAATTGCTTGTGTGCAGCACTGTCTCAAGCCTGAGATTGATTTCTGAGTGACCTTGAGGTTTATATCCTTAAAAGGTGAGAAACTAAAACCAAGCATTAGACATGTCTGTACTACATAGACAAGAAATTGAGGTGATGCATTAAGCCATCATTCCCATTGAGGGCTGTATTGACATACTGAATTATTTTAATCTTAATTAAAAATAATTGTGCTGCATGTGTGCTTTCTTAGCCTTTAATTAACATAAGCTCTTCAAAATCAAAGTGGCAGCATAATAATGTGTTCATCATTTATAGTATAAATGGTGGCCCAAAGGAAAAATGCATTGCTATAATTCCTGTGTAGGTTGTTGCTGATGTCACGCTGCTGATGAGAAAGCAGACAGCTAGAGGATGAACAGGAAGAAAGAAAACATTAGACACGATTTACATTTCAAAAAGTAATATACTTATATTACCATATGTAAAGTAGATAGCCAATGAAAATCAGCTGTATGACTCAGGGAACTAAAGAGAGGTTTTGTAACAACCTAGAAAGGTGGGATGGAGAGGAAGATGGAAGGGAGGTTCAAGAGGGAGAGGACATATGGTATCCTGTGGCTGATTCATGTTAATGTTTGGCAGAAAAAAAAAAATTGTAAAGCAACTATCCTTCAATTAAAAAGAAATAATTTTTTAAAAAGGAAATAAAAGTATTATATTTTCTTGTTTTACCATTATACATGCCAATTAGTATTTGATAGAGTCTTTTTTTTTCCTAACCTGTGTACGTGTGTGTGTGTGTGTGTGTGTGTGTGTTTGTGTGTATGTGTAATTTGGTTGTGCACTGTATGAAGTGGCACACTTCCCAATCAGGTAAATCTGGATGTGACAGTGAGTTTAAACACAAGACTTGATTAAACTTCCAACTAAATAGCCTGGAAGTAGTAAAAAAGAAATGGGTGATTGCTGTGGTAGAGCAGACAATGACAGGTTCTTCCAAGTTACAATTAATGCTAATTTTCTGTTCCTCCATGAATATCTTTATTCAGCTCATGCTTGATGAGCCGCACTTTTGTAAGGGCTCAGTGGGGCAGATAATTTAAAATAACAGACAACCCCCTAAATCATTTATATACAACCTTGAGAAGATTTATAAAGTTTGGACAGGGCATAGATTCACATTCTTTATTGTTTCTACATTTAGCTTAAAGTGCAGTGTGAAGTGTCCCAAAGGAATTCAAATTAGAGAGGGAAAGTTCTAGAATTATCAATTCAGATTATGCATATGAGGATTGGTCTCACGTCATTCTGCTTTTTTCTCTAGCTAAGAATCTATTCCCTGCTTGATCTTTATTATTCTGCTGATTTATTCTAGCCTGAGACCAAATAAATGGTCCCAGGTCAGGAACTCTTTGGTCATCTTAAACAGCATGACAAAAGTATTCTGAGTATCCCATTTAAGGTACTTTATGCAAAGTGTGATATACATTAATTTCTTAAAAGCTTTAGAAATTTTTTTTTTTTTTTTTTTGGTTTCTGAAACATAGCACTCTTAGGAAACGTCTCAAACCAAGTAGTTCATTTTTACTCATCAATATAGGAATATTTAGGGCTACCTTTTTTTCTGCTTTATTTTAAATAAAATTTTGGATAATAACCATTACCTTAAATTTCTTTTTTCATTCATTCAGTTCAGTTCAGTTCAGTTAAGCCGCTTAGTTGTGTCCAACTCTGTGTGACCCCATGAACCTCAGCAAGCCAGGCCTCCCTGTCCATCACCAACTGTGGGAATCTACCCAAACCCACGTCCATTGAGTCAGTGATGTCAAGCAACCATCTCATTCTCTGACATCCACTTCTCCTACTGCCCTCAATCTTTCCCAGCATAAGGATCTTCTGAAATGAATCAGCTCTTCACATCAGGTGGCCAAAGTATTGGAGTTTCAGCTTCAATATCAGTCCTTCCAATGAAAACCCAGGACTGATCTCCTTTAGGATTGACTGGTTGGATCTCTTTGCAGTCCAAGGAACTCTCAAGAGTCTTCTTCAACACCACAGTTCAAAAGCATCAATTCTTCTGTGCTCAGCTTATAGTCCAACTCTCACATCCATACATGACTATTGGAAAAACCATAGCCTTGACTAGACAGAGCTTTGTTGGCAAAGTAATGTCTCTCTTCTTTTTAATATACTGTCTAGGTTGGTCATAACTTTCCTTCCAAGGAGTCAGTGCCTTTAATTTCATGGCTGCCATCACCATCTGCAGTGAGTTTGGAGGCCCCTAAAAGAAAGTCAGCCACTGTTTCCACTGTTCCCCCACCTATTTCCCATGAAGTGATGGGACCGGATGTTGTGATCTTAGTTTTCTGAATGTTGAATTTTAAGCCAACTTTTTCACTCTCCTCTTTCACTTTCATTAAGAGGCTCTTTAGTTCTTCTTAACTTCTGCCATAAGAGTGGTGTCATCTGCATATCTGAGATTGATGAAGCTTCTCCTGCCAATCTTGATTCCAGCTTGGGCTTCATCCACCCCAGCGTTTCTCATGATGTACTCTGTGTATAAGTTAAAGAAGCAGGGTGATAATATACAGCCTGACATACTCCTTTTCCTATTGGAACCAGTCTGTTGTTCCATGTCCAGTTCTAACTGTTGTTTCCTGACCTGAATACAAGTTTCTCAAGAGGCAGGTAAGGTGGTCTGGTGTTCCCATCTCATTTAGAATTTTCTGCAGTTTATTGTAATCCACACAGTCAAAGGCTTTGGCATAGTCAATAAAGCAGAAATAGATGTTTTTCTGGAACTCTCTTGCTTTTTCCATGATCCAGTGGATGTTGGCAATTTGATCTCTGGTTCCTCTGCCTTTCCTAAAACCAGCTTGAACATCTGGAATTTCACGGTTCGCATATTGCTGAAGCCTGGCTTGGAAAAATTTGAGCATAGTGGGTTGCCATTTCCTTTTCCATTTTATTTCTAGATTTAATTTTAAATATGTGTTTGTTTTAACATAGATGCTTCCCAGGTGGCTCAGACAGTAAAGAATCTGCCCACCATGCAGGAGAGCCAGATTTGATCCCTAAGTCAGGAAGATCTCCTTGAGAAGGGCGTGGCAACCTACTCCAGTATTCTTTCCTGGAGAATTCCATGGACAGAGGAGCCTGGCAGGCAACAATCTGTGGGGTTGCAAAGAGTCGGTCACAACTGAGCGACTAACATGCACATTTTCACATTCCATGTTCCCCTCTCTAGGGAGGTAGAAATATTGATGTTATTTATCTTATATATAATTGATAGACAGATTTTGAGTATTTTCTATCTATATTTGTGGAAAACTAAATTTTCTTATGTAATGCAGTCCCTTATTCATTAGTTACAAAATCTGTTTAAATTATTCTCTAAGATTCTCAATTTGCCAATCAATAGAATTGGTTCCACCAATAATTTATATTTGTTGAACAAGTCATCCTCATATTTTTATTAATGCAATTAGTAGGATGATAATTATTATTATGAGATTTACAAATTGTTACCTACTTCCCCTCTCAATAATTATTACTCTCTATGAAATATGTTTGCATGTTGCAAATCATAATGGAAATGCATTTTATAAAGAATAGAATAATTTTGCCTGGTATATATTTGGAAATGATATTTTTGTTGAAAACCACTATATGCTAAGAGAAAAAATAATGTAGAAAGCTGGAATATACTTAGAAGCCGTCTCTCTCATTGGAGGAATTCTTTCTGCACTATCTAAAACCTGGGTCATTTCACTTTTCTCCTTTTCATCTATTGATAAATACTCACATATGACAAAAGCTAGTTTCTTATTGGACATGTTGAATTTAAAATTTTTACTAAAATTGAAGGAAAATCTACTTTTCAGTAGCTTCTAACATTTGTTCCTGGTGTATACCCTTAGGACTACAGTGTAGTATGTCTCCTGATTCTGCCTTAGAAAAATACTTCAGATACTTGAAGGGTGCTTTTATCTCATTCTAATTTTTCTACTTTTTAAGGTGAAAACCACTAGACTCACCAGATGCTTTCAGCTTTTGTTCATACCTTTAAGTATATAGATTTAGTGTTTCAATGAAGCTAGTGACTTAAGACATTCAGCAGCCACCTGTCACTTCTATCCACAATTGAATACTACAGTCCCTGTAAACTCTGCATAATCATAAGTTCTCTTTTATATCTTGCCTGACTGGACTGGCTTTCTTATCATTCTCTCCCCCCTGCCTTATTCTGAAATTTTCCAAGATAATTCGAAGGTCTTACCTTTCTTATTGAAGACTAGTTAAAATAAGAAAACAGAGGTCCCCTTCAAATGTATATTGATGTAATAATTCACATTTTTTGCTAAAGTGCTTTAATTGCTGTAGAAGTATTTTGTTTTATGACCTTCAAATCATGTTCCTTCATCTCATTCCCAAAGATAACTAAAGAGAATTGATACCATTATTTATGAAAATATAGATATTGTACTCTGCCTGGAAAATCCCATGGACAGAGGAGCCTGGTAGGCTGCAGTCCATGGAGTCGCACAGAGTTGGACACGACTGAGCGACTTCACTTTCACTTTTCACTTTCATGCATTGGAGGAGGAAATGGCAACCCACTCCAGTGTTCTTGCCTGGAGAATCCCAGAGACGGAGGAGCCTGGTGGGCTGCCGTCTATGGGGTCGCACAGAGTCGAACACGACTGAAGCGACTTAGCAGCAGCAGCAGCAGCAGCTTGATTTATGGCATCCTCTTTAAAAATATTGGTGTACATACAAAATAAAAAGTGAAACAATTAGTTTGACATAGGAAACAGCAATCCACTCTCGTATTCTTGCATGGAAAATTCCATGGACAGAAGAGCCTGGTGGGCTACTGTCCATGGAGTCGCAAAGAGTTGGATAAAACTGAGCAAACCTTCATGCATATATTATTCCATGAATACACAGGAATTGAACCCAGATCTCCTGCATTGCAGGCAGATTCTTTACTGACTGAGCAATGAGGGGCTTCCCCGCAGCTCTGGGACCAGACTTATTCATTTGCCTGTATTATGTATTTGCCCTATTATTCCTACCTTAAAATTATCTTTTAGAGAAAATCAAAACAAAAAGCAATTAAGCAACTACAGTTTTCTTTTTGTCTGTTAATCCTGCACCCTTTTCCAAAAACTATGGACCCCTAACTCTAATTATTTTGTTTATCAAGCATTGAATAGTTTATTTATAAATTCAAATCATTCAAAGATAAATAAGATCTAAGGACACCTGTAATATTCATTAATCTTTAGTACATTTTCTTCTAAAATTATAATTTATTGTAGTTTAAGCATTTTTCTTAAATATTATAGAATAATACTTTTTATTGTCATTAGAACTGGTTTTTTAGAGTCTCTATGTTAATAGATTATGTTATTATTATTAATAATTTTTTTATTTTGTACTTGACTTCAATTTGTGTGAATCAAAGCAAAGAGTGGGAAGATCCAAATTTACATATCCAGCACCTTTTTATTTTATGTCAAAATATATTATGTCTCCAAAACATATATTTTGGCTTTTAGGACAATTAATATGGCCATAACTGGGAATCATTTATGAACACCTTCATCTGTTTAAGAGAGGGAATAAACCTGTTCACCAGAGCAATTAGGATGCACATGGATACATAATTCATCCTCATTAATTATGGTTTTCATATTTGTGAAATCTAGTCACTAAAACTTATTTGTAACACCAAAATTAAACTCATAGCATTTTCTTGCTCACTCATGGACATGCAGAATGGTAAAAATTTCGAGCTTCCCACCAGGATGTAGTCTCAGCTAAACTCAAAATGATATCTGTCTTTAGTTTCAGTTCTCATACTGTAAAATGTCTTCTTCTTCCTATGGTCTATTTAGTGTAGATGTACTTTGCACTTTTATGTTTTATTGTTGGTGTTGGTGCTTTGTTGGCTAAAACTGATCCCCCCAACAACATTGTACTGAAGTACTGCCTAATATTCCTAAGACAAGAAGCTTCTAATATGCCTTATGAGAAAAATGTCAGGCATGAGTTATGATGCTGATGATCTTGAGTTCAATGCTAATCAATCCACAATATGGTACATCCAGAAAGAGAAAGATAAAATTTATAATATGTACATGAATCCTCTCAGAAAAGTGCTAAAGTAACATCTATATCATATGATGAAACTATGGTAAAAATGGAAATATGGCTAAATTTATGGCTTCGTGATATTATGACTTACTAAAAACTGCACAGTAGATAACACTGTTGGACTGAAAGCCAAGAAGTGTATGGTCATATCACCCAGAGTCAGAAAAACATTAAACCCTTCACAACTAGTGATATATTACAAATAGGTAGTGTATATTATTGTTTATAAGAAATATATATTATATGTTACCATGAAATAATGTCATATAATGATTGAATGACAAAAATGTTTTGAACCAGAGGCTCATAGGAACCTAATTCTGCTTTTTCTGGGAGCAATGGCTCAGTATTTACTAATTCAGTGTCCACAAGATACAATAGAAAATAACGACTATGAATAATGAGAAATGGCTACACATATATGCATACATAAATATGGATATATAAATATCTGTACATATATATATGTATATATATATATTCACTCAGTATTATTGACTTTTTTGAGAGTCCAGTATGTCACTTTAAAGAATTAACAGTAATAATGGATATTTGCATGGTTTACATGCTAGGAATTTACACTGTTTTCAGGAGTATTAGAGGCAGGGAACCAGATTTTGTTGATATTTAAAACGTTATTCTGAGGCAATAGTGTTTATGTATGTATACTGAGTACTAATTCTGAGCTCGTTATATCTTCAATTGTATATTTTGAATATAATTAGAACTTCTGTAATTATACATTTTAATTATGTCACAAATTTTAGAATGTTCTTGTTGCTTCGTTCTAGAACAGCAAAAACTGACAACAATCACAATAATGACAACAATAAAACACACTGCTGTATTTCAAGGACACTGTGACAGACAGAGTGTCAAAAATAATCACAGGGAATAATGGAGCATTCTCACATCATTTGAATTCTTTCTTTAGTGAATTTCATAATCTGACAGTGTTTTGTTTTTCACACACCATGGTTTTTGATTTGTGGTGAAGAGGTCAAGTATTTAAAGGTCTCCTACTGGTTAAGCTTTTCTACTACTCCCTGGATAGATTCAATGTTTTGAGATACAAGCTGTCTCAACTTTGTAATCTGACATTCACATTGGCAGTATAAGTAAAAAAAAAAAAAAAAAAATCACCTTATCTGCATGTGAAAATTGATACTGATGTTAGTTTATTTGAATATGAACATATTTCTCATAAAGCTGTTGTAGTTTTTTGGTCTTGGTTCACATTTTGTTGTTGTTAATTATTGTTTAGTTGCTAAGTCATGTCCAACTCTTTGGGACCCCATGGACTGTAGCCTGCCAGGCTCCTCTCTGCATGGGATTTCCCAGGAAAGATAGCTGGAATGGGTTGTCATTTCTTTTTTCACGAGATCTTCTCAATCAGGGATTGAACTTGTGTCTCTTGCTTTGGCAGTCAGATTCTTTACCACTGAGCCATGATATTCCTTCATAAAAGGAAAGTAAAGTACTTACATAATTCTTTAATGATGATTATGGTAGGCAGGACATTGTTGATAGAACATCTCTGGGGTCGCTTTAAAATTTTATCATTTTATAATTTCCCTGCTAAGTCACTTCAGTTGTGTCCGACTCTGTACAACCCTGTAGATGGCAGCCCACCAGGCTACCCCGTCCCTGGGATTCTCCAGGCAAGAACACTGGAGTGGGTTGCCATTTCTTTCTCCAATGCATGAAAGTGAAAGTGAAGCCGCTCAGTCGCCTCCGACTCTTAGCTACCCCATAGACTGCAGCCTACCAGGCTCCTCCCATGGGATTTTCCGGGCAAGAGTACTGGAGTGGGTTGCCATTGCATTCTCCCTAGCAATCTACAAAATTCAGATTAACTTTTTTTTTTCCTTCTGATTTTGATAGCCAGAAAATTCTGATTGAGGTTTCCAAAATATATGTACTTTAGGTTAAACTCTATGTGGAGAACTGATAAAATCTATAGGAAACCAGATAAAATTTTAATTAAAAATGATAAAATTAGTGAATGCTGTTTAGTTCTCTAATTAGGCTTTATTGATATTATTTAGAAATATTGTGATAGAAAGATTTAACTTATAGATTCCATTTTTAATTTATTGATCAGCAGGTATTTTTGTGATTAAAGGTATGATATTATCATATTTAACTACAGCCCTTTCCCTGGTGGCTCAGAGGTAAAGAATTGGCTTGCAATGCAGGAGACCGGGTTCAATCCCTGGGTTGGGAAGATCACTTGGAGAAGAAAATGGCAACCCACATGAATATTCTTGTCTAGAGAATTCCATGCGCAGAGAAACCTGGCTGGCTACAATCCATGGGGTTGCAAACAGCTGGACATGATTGAGCATGGACCTTGCATTTATTTTACCTCTACACACTTTCAAACTAAATTTTTCATAATTCTATTAAAAGTTTTTGAACAACTTGTTACAACTATCCAGTGCCTTTTGAAACAATTTTTTTTTTCCACAGAGAGTAAAAAAGTAGAATATTTAGTCTTCAGTTCAGTTGCTCAGTCGTCTCTGACTCTTTGAGACCCCATGGACTGCAGACAACAAGCCTCTCTGTCAATCACCAACTGCTGGATTTTACTCAAACTCGTGTCCATTGAGTCGCTCATGTCATCCAACCATCTCATCATCTGTCATCCCCTTCTCCTCCCGCCTTCAACCTTTCCCAGCATCAGGATCTTTTCAAATGAATCAGTTCTTCACAATGAATCAGTTCCTTCCAATGAATATTCAGGACTGCTTTCCCTTAGGATGAACTGGTTGGATCTCCCTGTCATCTAAAGGACTCTCAAGAGTCTTCTCCAACACGACAATTCAAAAGCATCAATTCTTTGGAGCTCAGCTTTCTTTATAGCCCAACTCTCACATCTATACATGACTACTGGAAAAGCCATAGTTTTGACTCGATGGACGTTTGTTGGGAAAGTGATGTCTCTGCCATTTAATATACTGTCTAGGTTGGTCATAACTTTTCTTCCAAGGAGCAAGTATCTTTTAATTTCATGGCTGCAGTCACCATCTGCAATGATTTTGGAGCCCAGAAAAATAAAGTCTGCCACTGTTTCCACTGTTTCCCCATCTATTTGCCATGAAGTGATAGGACCAGATGCCATTAGCTTAGTTCTCTTAGCTTTCTTTGCATGCTGAGACCCCCCCTTCACAGCCTCACCCAGCCCGTGCCCTCTCTGGGAGTTTTTTATTTTTTTTTTAAATTAATTTTTAAATTAATGTATTTATTTTAATTGGAGGCTAATTACTTTACAATATTGTGGTGGTTTTTGCTATTGACATGTATCAGCCATGGGTGTACATGTGTCCCCTATCCTGAACCCCCCTCCCACCTCCCTCCCCATCCCATGCCTCAGAGGTGTCCCAGTGCACTGGCCTTGAGCATCCTGTCTGGCGATCTATTTCACATATGATTATTACATGTTTCAATGCTGTTCTCTCAAATCACCCCACCCTTGCTTTCTCCCACAGAGTCCAAAAGTCTGTTCTTTACATTTGTGTATCTTTTGCTGTCTCTCATATAGGGTTATCATTACCATCTTTCTAAATTCCATATATATGAGTTAATATACTGTATTGGTGTTTTTCTTTCTGACTTACTTCACTCTGTACAATAGGCTCCAGTTTCATTCACCTCATTAGAATTGATTCAAATTGTTATTTTTAATAGCTGAGTGATATTCCATTGTGTATATGTACCACAGCTTTCTTATCCATTGGTCTGATGATGGACATCTAGGTTACTTCCATGTCCTAGCTATTGGAAACAATGCTGTGATGAATATTGGGGGTACACGTGTCTCTTTCAGTTCTGGTTTCCTTGATGTGTATGCCCAGCAGTGGGATTGCTGGGTCATAAGGCAGTTCTATTTCCAGTTTTTTAAGGAATTTCCACACTGTTCTCCATACTGGTTGTACTAGTTTGCATTCCCACCAACAGTGTAAGAGGGTTCACTTTTCTCCACACCTCTCCAGCATTTATTGCTTGTAGACTTTTTGATAGTAGCCATTCTGATCAGCATGAGATGGTACCTCATTGTGGTTTTGATTTGTATTTCTCTGATAATGAGTGATGTTGAATATCTTTTCATGTGTTTGTTAGCTATCTCTGTTTTTTTTTTTTTTCTTTTGAGAAATGTTTGTTTAGTTCTTTGGCCCATTTTTTTTTAATTGGTCATTTATTTTTCTGGAATTGATCTGCATGAGCTGCTTGTATATTTTTGAGATTAATCCTTTGTCAGTTGCTTCATTTGCTATTATTTTCTCCCATTCTGAAGGCTGTCTTTTCAGTTTGCTTACAATTTCTTTCCTTGTGCAAAAGGTCCTATTTATTTTTGCTTTTATTTCCATTAGTTTGGGAGGTGGGTCATAGAGGATCCTGCTGTGATTTATGTCAGAGAGTGTTTGCCTATGATTTCCTCGAGAAGTTTTATAGCTTCCATTTTACATTTAGATCCTTAATCCATTTTAGTTTATTTTTGTGTATGATGTTAGAAAGTGTTTTAGTTCCACTCTTTTACAAGTGGTTGACCAGTTTTCCCAGAACCACTTGTTAAAAAGATTGTCTTTTCTCCATTGTATGTTCTTGCCTCCTTTGTCAATGATAAGGTGTCCATAGGTATGTGGATTTATCTCTGGGATTTCTATTTTGTTCCATTGATCTATATTTCTGTCTTTGTGCCAGTACCATACTGTCTTGATGACTGTAGTCTGAAGTCAGGCAGTTTGATTCTTCCAGTTTCATTCTTTCTTAAGATTGCTTTGGCTATTCAAGGTTTTTTTGTATTTCCATACAAATTGTGAAATTATTTGTTCTAGTTCTGTGAAAACTATTGTTGGTAGCTTGATAGAAATAGTATTGAATCTATAGATTGCTTTGGTTAATATATTCATTTTCCCTATATTGATTCTTCTGATTCATGAACATAGTATATTTCTCCATCTATTTGCATCACCTTTGATTTCTTTCATCAGTGTTTTATATTTTTCTATATATAGGTCTTTTGTTTCTTTAGGTAAATTTATTCCCAAGTATTTTGTTCTTTTTGTTGTAATGGTGAATGTAATTGTTTCCTTAATTCTCTTTCTGTTTTATCATTGTTAGTGTATAGTAATGCAAGGGATTTCTCTGTGTTAATTTTATATCTTGCAACTTTACTATATTCATTGATTAGCTCTAGTGATTTTCTGTTTGTGTCTTCAGGGTTTTCTATGCAGAGGATCATGTCATCTGCAAACAGTGAGAGTTTACTTCTTTTTTTCTATCTGGATTCCATTTATTTCTTTTTCTTCTCCGATAGCTGTGGCAAAAACTTCCAAAACTATGGTGAATAGTAGTGGTGAGAGTTAGTAGTGGTGAGAGTGGACACCCTTGTCTTGTTCCTGACTTCAGGGGAAATGTTTTAAATTTTTTACCATTGAGGATAGTGTTTACTGTGGGTTTATCATATATGGCTTTTATATGTTGAGGTACATTCCTTCTGTGGCTGCTTTCTGGAGGGTTTTTATCATAAATGGATGTTGAATTTTGTCAAAAAGTTTCTCTACATCTATTGAGATAATCATATGTTTTTTATTTTTCAATTTGTTAATGTGGTGTATCACATTGTTTGATTTGAAAATATTGAAGAATCCTTGCATCACTGGGAATAAGCCCACATGGTCATGATATATGACCTTTTAATGCTATTGGATTCTGTTTGCTAGAATTTTGTTGAGGGTTTTTGCATCTATGTTCATCAGTGATATTGGCCTGTAGTTTCTGTTTTGGTGGCATTTTTGTCTGGTTTTGGTATTAGGGTGATGTTGGCCTCATAGAATAAGTTTGGTAGGTTACCTTCCTCTGCAATTCTCTGGAAGAGTTTGAGTAGAATAGGTATTAGCTCTTCTCTAAATTTTTGGTAGCATTGACCTGTGAAGCCATCTGGTCCTAGGGCTTTTGTTTGCTGGAAGATTTTTGATTACAGTTTCAATTTCTGTGCTTCTTATGGGTCTGTTAAAATTTTTTATTTCTTCCTAGTTCAGTTTTGGCAGGCTATACTTTTTAAGAATTCATCCATTTCATCCAATTTGTCCATTTTATTGTCACTTACTTGCTGATAGTAGTCTCTGATGATCTTTTGTATTTCTGTGTTGTCTGTTGTGATTTCTCCATTTTCATTTCTAATTTTGTTGATTTGATTCTTCATCCTTTTTTTCTTGATGACTAAGGCTAATGTAGACTTTTAAGCCAACTTTTTCACTTTCCATTTTCATGTTCATTAAGATGCTCTTTAGTTCTTCTTCAATTTCTGCCATAAGGGTGGTGTTATCTGCATCAGTTCAGTTTAGTCGCTCAATCGTGTCTGAGTTTTTGCAACCCCATAGACTGCAGCATGCCAGGCTTCCCTGTCCATCACCAACTCTTGGCATCTACTCAAACTCATGTCCATAGAGTCAGTGATGCCATCTAACCATCTGATCCCCTGTCATCCCCTTTTCCTCTGCCCTCAGTCTTTCTCAGCATCAGGATCTTTCCCAATGAGTCAGCTCTTCGCATCAGGTATCCAAAGTATTGGAGTTTCAGCTTCAACATCTGTCCTTCCAGTGAACACCCAGGACTGGTCTCCTTTAAGATGGACTGGTTGGATCTCCTTGCAGTCCAAGGGACTCTCAAGAGTCTTCTCCAACACCACATTTCAAAAGCATCAATTCTTCATCACTTAGCTTTTTTACAGTACAACTCTCACATCCATATATGACTACTGTGAAAACTGTAGTTTTGATTAGACAGGCCTTTGCTGGCAAAGTAATGTCTCAGCTTTTTAATATGTTGCCTGCATTGGTCATGACTTTCATTCCAAGGAGTAAGCATCTTTTAATTTCAAGGACTCTGTGGGAGAGGGAGAGGGTGGGGTGATTTGGGAGAGTGGCAGTGTAATATGTATGATATCATAAGTGAAATGAATTGCTGGTCTAGGTTCGATGCAGGATACAGGATGCTTGGGACTGATGCACAGGGATAATCCAGAGAGATGGTGTGGGGCGGGAGGAGGGGAGGGGGGGTCGGGATTGGGAGTTCATGTACATTCGTGGCTGATTCATGTCAATGTATAGCAAAATGAATACAGTATTGTAAAGCAAAACAAACTAAAAAATAAAAATTAATTAAAATAAATAAATATATACATATATAAAAAATAAAATAAAAAAAATTCAAGGCTGCAGTCACCATCTGCAGTGATTTTGGAGCCTCCAAAAAATAAAGTCAGCCACTGTTTCTACCTTTCCCCATCTATTTGCCATGAAGTGATGGGATAGGATGCCCTGATCTTAGTTTTCTGAATTGTTGAGCTTTAAGCCAACTTTTTCACTCTCCTCTTTCACTTTCATCAAGAGGCTCTTTACTTCTTCACTTTCTGTCATAAGGGTGTTGTCTGCATATCTGATGTTACTGATATTTGTTCCAGCCATCTTGATTGTCATCTGCATATATGAAGTTATTGATATTTCTCTCCACAATCTTGTTCCAGCTTGTGCTTCATCCAGCCAAGTGTTTCTCATAATGTACTCTGCATATAAGTTAAATAAGCAGGGTAACAATATACAACCTTGACATACTCCTTTCCCTATTTGGAACCAGTCGGTTCCCATGTCCAGTTATTAACTGTTACTTCCAGACCTGCATACAGATTTCTCAAGAGGTAGGTCAGGTGGTCTGGTATTCCCATCTCCTTAAGAATTTTCCACAGTTTGTTGTGATCCACACAGTCAAAGGCTTTGCTGCTGCTGCTGCTAAGTCACGTCAGTCGTGTCCGACTCTGTGTGACCCCATAGACAGCAGCCTACCAGGCTCCAGTCCCTAGGATTTTCCAGGCAAGCATACCGGAGTGGGTTGCCATTTCCTTCTCCAGTGCAGGAAAGTGAAAAGTAAAAGTGAAGTCGCTCAGTCGTGTCCAACTCTTTGCGACCCCATGGACTGTAGCCCACCAGGCTCCTTCATCCATGGGATTTCCCAGGCAAGAGTACTGGAGTGTCAATAAAGCGAAAGTAGATTTTTTTTTCTGGAACTCTCTTGCTTTACCCATGATCCAGCAGATGTTGGTAATTTGATCTTTGGTTCCTCTGCCTTTTCTAAATCTAGCTGGAACATCTGGAAATTCATGGCTCACTTACTGTTGAAGCCTAGCTTGGAGAATTTTGACCATTTCTTTACCAGGGTGTGAGGTAAGTGCAATTTTGTGGTAGTTTGAGCATTCTTTGGCATTGCCTTTCTTTGAGATTGGAATGAAAACTGACCTTTTCCAGTCCTGTGGCCACTGCTGAGTTTTCCAAATTTGATGGCATATTGAGTACAGCACTTTCACAACATCATCTTTTAGAATTTGAAATAGCTCAGCTGGAATTCCATCACCTCCACTAGTTTTGGTCATAGTGATGCTTCCTAATGCCCACTTGACTTTGCATTCCAGGATATTTGGCTCTAAGTGAATGATCTTAACATCATGATTATCTGGGTCATGAAGATCTTTTTTTATAGTTGTTCTGTTATTCTTGCCACCTCTTCTTAATACCTTCTGCTTCTGTTAGGTCCATACCATTCCTCTCAATTATTATGCTCATCTTTGCATGAAATATTCCCTTAGTATCTCTAATTTTCTTGAAGAGATCTCTAGTCTTTCCCATTTTATTGTTTTCCTCTATTTCTTTCTTTTTTTTTTTTTTAAGCTTTCTTATCTCTCCTTGCTATTCTTTGGAACTCTGCATTCAAATCGGTATGCCTTTCCTTTTCTCCTCTGCTTTTTGCTTCTCTTCTTTTCACAGCTATTTGTAAGGCCTCCTCAGACAGCCATTTTGCTTTTTTGCATTTCTTTTTCTTGGGGAAAACCAGTTAGTTTTTAGTAGCCTTCAGGGATCATTAACAAGTCCTTTTCTAAGAAAATCCTGTTATAGTTCATCTATTCTAAGAGACAATATTTTCCATCTCTGAAATTGAGATGTGTTTAATAATAGATGATGCATTGTAGTTCAATTGCTGAAGCTTCTTTCATAGTAATACATAAAATTATAAAATGTCTTATAATTGATGGCTTATTGTTTTTGCTGAAATAAATTCCTTTTCTGATACATTTTTGACAAGTGGGAGTAATGTTGTTTTTGTGTTGACTTGAGTTCCTATAATTGGGATAATGTTTGTCATCTGATCATTTACATTTCTCAAGGTCTTATTTCCTCAAAATGAGTTTTTCAATTCAGTCTAATAGTACAAACAAAAAATGGACAATTCTCTTAAAATAATTTCAGACATATTATCAAAGACAATAATCCTTAGAGTGAATGAACATATTCCAAAGCAGTTGCAACTTAGCTTTACAACTGCCTTATATCATCGCATTTTATAAAAGCACATTTTTGGCTCTCTCTGGTTTTTGTTTAACTTATATTTCAGGATATACTAATTTGAGAAAAAAAAAGAAGAGGGAAAGAAAATGTGTGGGTTAGTATTATAACATAAAAAATTATTTTTTCCTGATTTACTTAGAGTTATAATAAAATACTGTGAATATTGAACACTTTTAATAATATCAAAATTCCCTATGCATTAGGTAGTTGCGAAGGGAAATAACGGTAAAAAAAAAAAAAATGAATGTGATTCAGTTGCCTTTCAAATGTTACAGGACTTATTCCTCTTTACAAATAAAACTTAAGAGCATTTATAATAAAAAAAAATGTGCATATGTTTGTACATGCTCTCACAAATTATTAAAATGCTAATTATTTAAATCTATTAAAGCACTAAATATTAAGTAACAATGCCATTTAATTTTAGGTTCTATGCATTTGCATGTAACCTTTGGTTGTGTGTGTGCCAAGTTGCTTCAATTGTGCCTGACTCTTTGCAACCCTATGGACTGCAGCTTGCCAAGTTCCTCTCTCCAAGTGATTTTCCAGGCAAGAATACTGCATGGGTCACCATGCTCCCAAACATTTTAAACATGCTTGGAGGGATTAACCAGAAATCTGAAGTTTCTATGCAGTTACTCGAATACAGTTTTACTTTTTTCAGGTGAAAAACAGAAAAAAAAAAAAAAAAGATAACCTGAAATATCTTGAATCAAATCCTACAGCATTTGGTCAACTGAAGATTTACAAAAATATGATAATTAGAATAGTTTAACATCAATTTTATTACAAGGTCAGTAATAAATCATAATGGCTCAAAAAATTTGAAAATTATTTCCTGAGAGATAGGAGAAAAAATTGAGCAGATGATGATGTTTTGCAGATGGCTAACTGACATATAGTAAAACAATTTCACCTATGTCTTTTGTCCCCTGTTATATTGGAAAAAATAATGAAAAACTAATATTTTTCAAAGAAGCTTATCAGGCTTTCCATATGATGAAAATAGTACTGGGAATATATCAGGAACTCAATAAACATTTTGGACTAAGAGAACAAAGAATCATCATTAGAGTTCTGTGAACTTTTGAGGATTACTGAGCAGTGATTATCAAACTTCAGATTGAAATCTTTAGTAAGTCATGATGCAGTTTAAATGTTTATAACCAGTATTTAAAAATAGAGGATAAAAAAATATTCAAATATATTAATATTTATAAAACCTGTATCTTAAACATTGATTATTAGCTTGAAAAATACAAATTACTAGAAGAGAATAACAAATATTAATTTCATTTATTTATATGTTTTGTGTGTATTTATATTTACATAATTTTTGCATTAGGCAGATTTATATATACATACACACATATGCATATCCCTATGTTTAACTAAACTGTCAGTGCTTTGGTGCCAAAGAGGACAAGGTCTTGGTTGTGATAATTAATTAATGATATAAAATGTATATTCCATGAGAATAATGTAAATGAGTTTGAAAAGGAAGTCAAATTAATAAATATGTATGAAGTCTCCTTTTTCCTCCTTAAACCACACAAAATCTATTTCTAAGATAGTATACAAAAATGCCATAAATTGGTAAAAGTCTGATATATTTCTTCCTTTAAAAACAAACAAATTTAAACACTGAAAGATGAGGAAAGTCTTATAAAAGATAGAGAAGTAACAGACTTTAGAATTTAATAAAGTGCCTATCCAAATGAGACCTCATTGGTTTCAAGTAAAAGACACACATGGAGTGAGTAAGTGAGTAGATGAATTGAGTGACAAGAAATATTACTGAGATATAATGCAGTGCACCTAAGCTGAGTTTATTTATTTGTTCTTCAGAAACCCTTAATCCACCTAGTTGCTTCGTAACTGCTATTTCTTGCCCCTTAGCGAATGAAGTTCAGAATGTTGTGGACTTCTGGTCTTGCAAAGGAAAACAAAATTGCTCAATTAGACTCTTGAGAAAGGCTTCATTTGTCATCGTGAATTACTTTGGTCATTGGCTACTATTAAGGAGGAAAAAGGAAAGGGAACAGGGGATCATGCTTTGTGAACAGGTTAGATTAAACTAGCCAGATGGGTTCATGGTGTCATACATATTGTAGAAAAAAAAAAGAGAGAGCGTTGATACCTGATAACTTAATTATCTGTCACTATCAGTTGGAAGGGCTTTTAAACATGTCCAAAATGTCTACCAAATTTTAGCAAGAGTGACAGCAGATTTTTAAACAAGGATAAAAATGCAGCAGTCTTTCTAGAATAAAACTCTGACAGACTATGATGAATTACCTTATTATAGTTGCTTGCATGACAAATGTACTTGATCAGTGTTTCTTCCTGGGAATAGTTGAGCTTATCCAGAGGCAAAAGTTGAAAGGAAATGAGAGCTAACTAGTAATCCTAAGTGTAATACATCAGCATTTCTATGAAAGTATTCAAGAAAACCTTATCAATTATTGTTTATGTCAACAGAAAGTATTTCCTCTATTCCCTCATGATATAACCTCTTTTTGAGGATTTAAGTGACTTTTTAAAAAAGGACTGTAGATCACAGAATTTTTTTTTTCTTTTTTTAATGTGTGTGGTTTTCTTTTTAACAGAAACTGAAAGTTATTTAGCTTTTAAAAGGATTTTCAGATGTGTTTCATATCCAAGTTTTAGATGACACAGTAGCCACATATATTTAATCATATTACTATGGACTGCAAGGAGATCCAACCAGTCCATTCTGAAGGAGATCGATCCTGGGTGTTCTTTGGAAGGAATGATGCTAAAGCTGAAACTCCAGTACTTTGGCCACCTCATGTGAAGAGCTGACTCACTGGAAAAGACTCTGATGCTGGGAGGGATTGAGGGCAGGAGGAAAAAGGGATGACAGAGGATGAGATGGCTGGATGGCATCACCGACTTGATGGACATGAGTTTGAGTGAACTCCGAGAATTGGTGATGGACAGGGAGGCCTGGTGTGCTGAGATTCATGGGGTCACAAAGAGTCGGACACTACTGAGTGACTGAACTGAACTGAATATATCTTTATTCCAATATTTGTATATATTGAAAAATGAACAATTGGGAAAAATAATGGAATTAAGAAAAACTCTGGATTGTTAGAAACATTTAAATGACCAAGTAATAAATTTCTTAATAAATTTAAAAAAATCATATGCATATTTCTGCAACTGTATAACTTTGCTCCTCTTGGAAAACAGGATCAGAAAATCAAAATATTGCCAAAATAGTTGCATTAATTTTTATGTCATTTTTTAAGGACAAATTTTAAAAATGTCTACCAGTTTTACAGTATTACATAAAGAACAATGTAAAGCTAAGATTTTTTTTTGTCATTACCTAGAAATAAATGGTAGAAAGTTAGGTTTCATTGTATGTATTTATTTACTTCATGTGAATGGAACACAACTGTGATCATGCTGACACTGTTCTTTCT
Organism: Aepyceros melampus; assembly: GCA_006408695.1. NCBI lineage: Eukaryota > Metazoa > Chordata > Mammalia > Artiodactyla > Bovidae > Aepyceros > Aepyceros melampus. Next base: position 481,939 of record SJXQ01005937.1, on the reverse strand, counting down.
TTCTTTGAAGGAATGTTATTTTCTAGGCTGCTTGAGTACTTTTATATGTATGTATGCATTAATTTGGAGAAGGCAATGGCAACCCACTCCAGTACTTTTGCCTGGAAAATCCTATGGACGGAGGAGCCTGGTGGGCTGCAGTCTGTGGGGACGGGAAGAGTCGGACACAACTGAGCAACTCACTTTCACTTTTCACTTTTATGCACTGGAGAAGGAAATGGCAACCCACTTCAGCATTCTTGCCTGGAGAATCCCAGGGACAGGGGAGCCTGGTGAGCTGCCGTCTATGGGGTCACAAAGAGTCGGACATGAATGAAGCGACTTTGCAGGAGCAGCAGCATGCATTAATTGTTGAATGGTAATTGTGCATCATTGATACACTGTATACTTTTGCACACATCTATATGGATAATAGATCAGGTCAAATGGTAAATATGTAGGTAGATCCTTAATGTTTTGCCACTTTTGCCTTTAAAAAATACGTGATGTGACTAGATGGTACATGTACTGGGCAATCAGCTAGGAAACTCCCAAACTCTTGTTCAATACACATGTTCATGGAGGCTTAGTTTTTGAAATATTATGTGTACATAAGCAACACAATGAATGACTATCTTCTGGAGTCTACAAACATAGACAAAAATCTTTCCTGGATTTTTCTAATTTTCTTAGAGTGCACTGTGTCCATGCATACATAATGTGTTCCATGTAAATGAAAAGTGAACAGTGATTTTCAAATTGCAGATTGTGATCTATTAGTAAGTCATGATAACAATTTAAATGTTTATTACCAACATTTAAAATAGAGAAGAATAAAAATACTCAAGTATAAAATGATTATTTTATGAAAAGTGTATTTTAGAAAAAAATATATAAAAAACACACATATATACATATGTCACACATGCAAATATGTTCATTTGATCACATCACACAGTACCTTTCTTAACTGTGGGCTGAAATTGCTGTGAAAGTTGCTAGTGTAGAGACCAAGGGAGGGATCAGTGATTAACATAGCAACAACAATTAAACTAAGCCTCCATTTGACAAAGTTAAGACTTTAGGACAGGATTCTCATCTCTGCTGCTGCTTACTAGAACTACCTGAGATGTTTTTGATAAGTATAGATGAATGGTTTCTAATCAAATCTATAAATCCCCACACTTCATATGAGGCCAGGTAGATGTGCTTTTTTTTTTTTTTTTTTTAGTGCTCTCCAAGTGATTATGATGTGAGGCCAATCCATAGAGTAGCAATCATGATAATTTTTAAAAAGTCTTCTTTTTGCTTTCACTTTGTGATTTATGACAGTTTGTATCTTAGAAAGTTTGAGAATATCTATACATTGAAAACTACAAATTAATAAATGGAAAGGGATACTTGAGGCAAGTATAAAAATCATTTAAGTGACTTTCAGATGTTATAAATATATTCTATGCTTTTACAAATGTTTACTTGTGTATCCGTCAATTAGAAGAGTATCGCAGAGGAAAGAGTATAAGTTTTAGACACATTAAGAATATCATAGTTATTTTTTCCCATCCTCCTTCAGTTAATTGCTTGTTCACTTTAGTCAAATAGTAATTGAGGAGAATTTCATAGTTTCATCTTTCTATTCACCTAAAGATCAACTTTTCTCTTATGAATCCTTAATGATTACATTATCTTCTTCCTCTTTTTTACAGTCAAGTCTGTTTTATATTTTTACTCAAGGTGAATGACAACATTTTATTATAATGAGTATAAAATTTCTAGCATTAGGGGAGAGATGTGCAAAGATTGAGGACACTGAGTACTTGTGAGAAATAAACAGGTCCTCTGCATTGTTGCTTATCCCCACTACTTGCCACCTGTTGTTTGTACGTAAGGTGTCTCATGTTTGGAAAAAATAATGTTTGCTATGGCTTTGTTGTATATGGCCTTCATTATGTTGAGAAACGTTCCTTCTGTCCCTACCTTCTGGAGAGTTTTTATCATAAATGAATATTGAAATTTGTCAAAAGCTTTCTCTGAATCTATTGAGATGGTTGTGCTATGCTTTAGTTGCTCAGTTGTGTCTGACTCTTGGGACTGTTAGTGACCCCATAAACTGCAGGCCACCAGGCTCCTCTGTCCATGGGGATTCACCACACAAGAATACTGGAGTGGGTTGCCATGCCTTTCTCCAGGGGATCTTCCCAACCCAGGGATCAAACCCAGGTCTCCCACATTGCAAGAAGATTCTTTACTGACTGAGCCTCTAGAGAAGCCCTTTGAGATGATTACATGGTTTTTATCTCTCAGTTGGTTAATATGGTGTATCACATTGATTGATCTGCATATATTGAAGAATCCTTGAATCCCTGAGATAAAGCCATCTTGATCATGATGTATGATCTTTTTAATGTGTTGTTGGATTCAGGTAGCTAATATTTTATTGAGGATTTTTGCATCTATGTTCATCAGTGATATTGGCTTGTAATTTTTGTTTTTTTGTGTGTGTGGTGGTATCTTTGTCTGATTTCGGTATCAGGGTGATGGTGGCCTTGCGAAATGAGTTTGGTTACTTTCCTTCCTCTGTAATTTTCTGTATTTCCAGTCCTTCACTTTTCATAGGGAAGTTTTCAGCTGTAATCTCCTTAAATATTTTCTCATATCTTTTCTTTTTCTCTTATTCATCTGGGACCCCATAATTTGAATATTGGTGTGCTTAATGTTGTCCCAGAGGTCTCTGAGACTGCATCCACTAAGTGAAATGAGTAGATTTGAACTTCAGTGTTTTGTTTTGTTTTTGTCCTGTTGCAGTTGGCTTTGTTCTGCTTAATTTAGCTGCTCTTTAGCTTGTAACTCTCAAAGTCAGTGGGAATCAAATTCAGAGAAGATCTAAATGATATAAACAAGTTTGACCAGCCCAAGTGATGTGAATAAGTTTGACATCTATTTAAAATGTGTGAGCAGGACCAAGATATGCAAGGCTAACTTTCCAGCCTTAGTCCTGTTTGCTTTCAATAACAGAAGGTCAGTCTTCAGCAGCACGTGTGGAAATTTAAAATGAACACAGCATGAATTTGAAAAGAACTAATTTCAAATTTGTTACATTCATTTGACAAAATTCTGATATTTATTCTGCAATCTGTTTGGATTTTATGTTTTCCCTTTGTGTTAACTATACTTTAACTGCTACATACTTCATGAAAAATCAGTTGCCAAATTTCTAAATAAATGTTGGGTTGGTGGTTTCAATAGTTGTGGCAAAAACATTCATCTGTTTATTAAAAAGTAAAATTATCTTTGTAGAATTAAATGCTAATATATATATTGTCTAACATTTGCAAAAGTAACAGACCAAGCACAGATATCCTATCATGCAGTTTCTTTACTGCATGTTTCTGACATAATTTATCCAAAAAAGTACAAAAAATTAATTATAATAGTAAGATAAATGTATGAAGGTAACTAAGATGATTTTATTCAAAGCTTATATTTGAATCATTCTATACAGGTGCAGTTGTAAACCTGTTTATTATTGTGAATAAGACACATATCAACTTCTTTTTAAATACAGCAAGGTGATAATATCTTTATTATGAAAGATCCTTTGTATTCAGACACTATGAAAATCTTCATATTTTTCAATTTACAAGTCCAGCTCCTCGGTTAGAGAATATTTTCCTTCAATAAAAGAATTTTAGTCTGAGTATTTGTGTTCATAGTTCTAGAGCCTCCCATGATATTTAAGAGAGTAAGTGGAAGAAAGGAATTTAGTCCTTCAGCTTCCTCAGAAATACATTATTTATGGATTTTTACCTATCAATAGCCTCTCATGATCTCAAATATGTAAGAAAAATGTTAGTAATTATATCTGTCTTTTAGAAATAATTTAACCAGAACAAATTTTACACTCAAGACAACATCCAGATATGCCATTACAAATACAATTTTCTAGCATTTTAAAGTGCAATTATTGTTTATCGAAGTTATAGGAGTTATAGATGTCTGTGGAATTTTGTCCTAGGTTTGTGCTTTGCTCATTTTTACACAGTAAAGAGTTTATTTATCAATAATAATGATTTCTAACATTCCCTACCATGTCACAGTATGAAAGATATTCAGAGATTATTTTAGCCATCTTCCTTCAGTATATAGATCAGGAAGCAAAGTACAAATTGGTGAGATTCTGGAGTTATCTTCATGGCCACTCCTGAAACACATCTCCACAAATACATATTGTTTATTGTTTCATTTTTGCTGTTTCTGACACATTATTTCACTTGATGCCCACAGTATTATGAGTTGGTAAGCTAGGTATCATTAAATCACTTTTTCCAAAATAGCTAATACCAATGATTAGCATACTATATACCTTTATAGAAATAATTTCCTGATCCCAGGCAATACAATGCTGTAAATAATGCATATTCTATAAAGAGAAGGGGCTTCTCAAGTGGCACTAGTGTTAAAGAACCTGCCTGCTAGTGCAGGAGACATTAGAGACACAGGTTTGATCCTTGGGCGGGGAAGGTCTTCTGGAGGCAGGCATGGCAACTCATTCCAGTATTCTTGCTGGAGAATCCCATGAACAGAGGAGCCTGGCAGGCTGAAGTCCATAGCGTCGCACATCGTAAGACATGACTGAAGCGACTTAACACTCATGAGGATACATAAAGAGAAAGCCAGTTGCTCTATGCATAAAAATGTTTATTAGCAAATCTTGTTCAAAAGCAGACATTATGCTTTAAAAAGACAAATTAACTTTCAACTTATAGTTACTTGGAAAAGTGCTAGAACCTGAGATGTGTTGGTGTGACAATAAAGACCTCAGTTAGAGTGAAAAGAAAGTTGTTGGAATGAAACAATTCAAAAGGGGAAATGAATTAATGGGAGCCGATCGAAGTAGGAAGACTGATACCCTTTATTTGGGAGTACAAGTTCAGTGGGAATCATGTAAGTGAAAAATGAACAATTCCTTGGTCTTGTTTTGAACTTTATAAGAGGAATTTAATCCCAGTAGTTCAGAACATGAGAGATTTTAATATTTGAAAACAGATCAGTAGAATTGATGTGCAGAGTGAATTAGAAATGAACACCCTGATCCCAAAAGGATGTCAGTGTAGTGTGTGTGTGTGTGTGTGTGTGTGTGTGTGTGTTTATACCTTTGACTCCATGTGAGAATGTTTTCAGAAAGATTGACTACAGATCACTACCCAAATGAAGCCAAATTTATATGTCACAAGTATGCTATGAATATATACCATATTTGATATTTTTATAATAATTTATTTTAAAAGAGTGAAAAAGGGATTATGATGTCTGAACTAAAATGAAAAGGCCATTAGGCTAGAAATCAAGATCTAGGACTCAAGGCAAGTCATTCAATCTGTCTAGACATTACTGTTTCATATTTAATATGTAGAACATACCTAAGTTCCTTTCAGGATTATGTATCTATCCAAGCATTATGGAACTAGGGTGTATATAAATAAATCCTAATAAGAGAAAGTGGAAGTCTTTAACCATGAACTAATGGTGCAAGGTTTCCATAAGAGCCAGACAGCAGAGTATGATGGAAACATAATGCCTGATGGTATCATTGTCATCACCGTGGTCCAAACAACATTGCAATTTTTATCCTAAGAGGCCACTGTGGTCTTGTTAGGATATTAATATACTATTTTGCTACCCCTAGTTATAGTATTTTTAAAAAAATAGACATAGAAACAATTAGATCACATGTCTAAAGGATTCAAGTCACCTTTATTGTTTTCAGTTTTTCAAAATATCATACCCCCATACGTACAATTTAAAAGCATTTAATTGTTGTTTTGTCTGTGAGATTAGGAATAGTCTGTACTCCATTAAAAGTTACAGTTTGTTTCAAGAGGAATGTCATGGAACATGTGACAGTAGTAAATACATAAATTATTGCATAAATAAATAAAATTGGTCTGTAGATAAGACTCTTATTTCACATGAAAGTGTCACACAGTTAAAATTATATTGTGTCCTGAACACAGTCTAGACATGTAGGCAGTAGTAAAATTAAAATGCTCCATCCATGTAATACATCACTCATTTTAAAAGTATAGTATTTAGCTCATTATCAATAATGAGAGAATCTTCTTATAATCTCACAGAATGCCAATATTCCTATAATTATGATAATAATAATTTAGAATATGCCCTTTGAAAAGAATCTAGGACAGTCTACAAATAATAAACAATGAATAAATCAATCTGGGCTCACTGCCCAGATTATCACAAATATGCATAATGGAGCCTTGGGACTGATGCACGGGGATAATCCAGAGAGAAGGTGTGGGGCGGGAGGGGGGAGGTGGAGGTCGGGATTGGGAGTTCATGTACACTCGTGGCTGATTCATGTCAATGTATAGCAAAACGAATACGGTATTGTAAAGCAAAACAAACTAAAAAATAAAAATTAATTAAAAAAAAAAAGAAAGAAAGATACTCTGGAGAAGGGAATGGCTATCCCCTCCATTATTCTTGCCTGGAGAATGCCATGGACAGAGGAGCCTGGTGGACTACAGTCAATGGGGTCTCAAAGAGTCACACACACCAAACACTTTCACTACTTCACTTCAAGTGACCTATTATTTGTTAAATGATTGAACTTCTCCAGATTCTCCTTTTATTCCTATGTCATTCTAATTTTTCATCACTTTTCTCTTTCAATTTCCCACTCTGATATTCAACCCATGATGAGCAAAATTTAATTTATTTTTGTCCTAATTAGCACATATATGCAAATTTTGGAAAATTCTCTCTCTCTATTGCTTCTCAAAGTTCAACTTTTATTTGAACACTTTCCATTTGTATATTGTCCCTATAATAAATATCATTGCATTCCTGTTTACTATTTTACAAATCAATAAAAATGTTTATTAAAAAAAAAAGAAAGAAATACTTATAAGTACAACTGACTCCATAAGGAAGCAAAAAACGAACAGTAATTGGATAAAACCATGGTCAAACATAAATACAGCCCTCTCATGAATCTTTTTTTTATAAAAAGCTATGTATATCTGTATATTACGACTTTTTTCTTTAGAATTCTTTAGAAGTCCATTTGAGATAAATTAAAAAAAAAAAAAAGGAAGATACCTATCCTTCCATCATTGACATGTTGGAGAAATATCACCCAAGGAAATAATGATCTACTCAAAATATACAAATTTGCCTTAACTATTTTAATTGGAAAATCAGCATATTCCAGTTAGAAGTCCTACCTCTTAAAAGACATTATGTGAAATGAGTTACATTTTTATTGGTAAATAGCAAGCCGGAATTGTTGTTTTACATGCCAAAAACTGCTCCAAATCGCTCCCTAATGTCCTATTGATGTGCCATTTTCATTTATTGAGCCACAAAACACTGTTGTATTATTTCCATTTTTAATTTTTAAAAAGCGTAGTGAAGCATTGTTCTCTGACTTTAATCAACTAAAAGCTAAATAACCAAATAAACAAAGATACCTTGGATGTAGAGCATTCAGATCTGGATTTCACTGGACAATAATTTAACTTCCTAATTTTAGTTTTTCTGTGATTCATTCAAATACTCTTTTATCTATCTGAAAAGAACATGTTTTGAGTTTCCACTACATATTTACACTGCTGGATGTTAGAGTCAAAAAAATACATAGGCTTTCCGATCTCATGGCACACAAAACAGAATGAATAAGAAAAAATAAAAAAGAATCCAAAGAAAGTTCACAGCCATTTGTTTTTTTTTTTTATTTCATACACATAAACATGTATAATGCACATGGCATGTAATATGTAATTCATAGATATAGTATAATTATAATATGTTATATAATTATTTCCACTTCCATATTCTTACCTAGAGAATCCCATGGACAGAGGAGCCTGGTGGGCTCCTGGGGACAGTTGATGGGGTTGATGGGGTTGCAAAGAGTTTGACACAACAGACTATCAGCTTCACATTTTCATTATACTAAAACTGATAGTTTCACACTTTCACTTTCATTATTACTGAATTTAAAGATATCTGAATTCTAGAATTTTCCTGGCAGGTAAATGTGGATAGGATGATTGATACTGTAGTAGAACCATGAACAATACATCAATGGTGAAGATATTTCTAAGATCTTTGGGGAAATAATACAATTCCACAAGGCTTTTGCTGATTTTTTAAAATTTTGATTCCTTATATGCTGATGACATAAAATAAATGACAAAAATAGATTTCTTCAAATCAGTAGAAATGGACTCACTGCCAAGTCATCTGTAAAAGCCCTTTTCCTATGCAGTTTTGGAAACACTTATACCGTTTGATATTTTCACAGCCATAAAGATCTCTGGGATGTAAAGAAAAATAGAGATTGGAATAAGTTGTGATTATTTATTTGCCATGTCTTATTTTGTGTATTGCAAGCATCAGACAGTTATTCTTTTGGAACTAACAGCATATATTGTTTCTTTCTGTTTTAGGTAAGCACATTAATTATTCCTGGTATAATCAGAGAGCATCAAGGTAAATTAAAATGTGATAAAATTATATTTCATAAGAATGATCAGTATGTAAATATATATGAGGTTTTAGAAAAAATAGTTAAGACCAAGTTGATTTTTGGAACTCAATACTGAAAATACCTTAGAAAACAGAAAATCTAAATGTTGTTTTTTGGTTTGTTTTATTCTGATATCAGAGCTATAAACTTACCAATAAAAGTGTGTGCCATATGGAGTGTTAAAAATGTTTATTACTTTCTAATGTTATTAGGTCATTTCTTATATTTTAAAAAGAAATGCAAATCAGAATATTTTACACACAAAACATTATATGAGCACATTTGTTGTCAATATGCAAAATAACATGTTGATTGCACATATCTGATTTAAAAATAAACTGAAATATAACAAAGAAGTGATTTTCAAATATACGAAGATGCTAATACTTATTTTAAAGGATATATATTTTATGCATTAAACTTTTATCTAGGAAAAATAGAGTATATGAATCAATTTTATTTGTCACTCTGAAGATTAGTTATCGGCTAACATTAGAAATTAATTTCTCCTGAAAATAAATTATTTTTTCTAGGAGGAATATGCTATGGTCTATAAAATTCATATTAATTTTTCTATAATTACTTAACTCATAGTTAAGCATGGTGTTTTGGTAGTCACAACTGAAAAATCCAAATTTAATAATAGTTACAGGGTAATATAAGTAATATCAATTTCTAGAAATACTTGTTTATATTTATATATTATAGGAAACTTGTTTCATTTCTAATTTTAATTTCAAAATGAAATGAGTATTTATAATTATTTGCAATTTAACTTGTTTCTCTGACTTTTTGCACTGAAGGCCAAGAGAATTCAAGTTTATAGGAGCATATCCTGTACAGTATAATCAGGCGTTCTTAGGGACACAAGGCCAAATTATTTGTTTCTGTAACAAAAATAACAAATTGATGGTTCAGGAATCTACATTTCTTTAGAATTTACTACTTTTGAGCCCAGCAGCTCTGGAAGGGGAGGTAAAGTCTCATCATCTCAGGAAAGGACAAAGTATTTTTAATTAGAAGAAATACCACCATTGTTCATTATAGTATATCAAAATTAAATGATCTAAGTTATGCAGCAAAGGTGTTCTCCTTCTTCTAAACAAACACGTGAACCCAAGTAGTGAGGCTAAATTTTACTTTTATTATTAAATAATTATGTTGGATTGAGAAGCATAGACATATTGTCTGGCTAGTGTTTTGCTCCTCATTTACCATTTTACCTTTCCAATAATGTGAGTTATTGGGACTCTAATAAAATATATGCTTTTTGTTTTAATTAGAAGCTAATATTTAATAAGTCAAATTGAGACTTGTTTCTATTAACATAGATAAATGTCTACAATGTTAGAAAGTATGAGAAACTTTTAAATGTTTCCAAATTGTGTTTCTCTGGAAAGGTTTAGCAACATCTGTTTGAGTGAGTACTGCAATAAATATTTCAAATCGTACATTTAAGTAAAAAATATTTTTCTTCATCTCAAAATATATCAGGAAGGAAAGAGAGAAAAAGTTCAAATTTTTTGCAAATGTGACCACTGTTTATAATGATAATCAGATACTGATAATTTGATAGAAATATATATCAAAATTACTTTATGGCCTCAAAACATTTTGACTTACTGTTAACATATCAGAAACATAAAATTCAAGTGCATAATCTCATATTTTTGATTAAACAAATCTTAAACAGAAAATATTTTAAACTTTTTTCATAAAATTAGCATAGTTTTTTGCTTAACTGAAGAATTAGAAATATAATTTAAACTTTTTCTGATGATTGTGAATTATGCCATGTGTCAGGGTCCATTGTAGTAAATGTTTTAATAGAACATAGTAAGAGTGAAAGATATAGGTAGATGTACTTTTACCAAAACAAAGAAAATAAGTAACAAAAGCAAAAAACAAAAATATGAAATGTTCTTAACCATGCTAAAATATTCTTAACTATGTAATTTTCATTTCACATTTCCTCTGAAAGAAAAAGCACAAGGTTTTTTGCATTTATTGTTAGTTGGATTCCAACTAATTGGTTCTTTACTTAATGTTAGTATTCCAGAGTACATGATATATGTTCTTTGTCCATTTGAGGCTATACTTTGAATGTAAACACCCAACAATGACATTATGAGTTCAAGATTGATAGTTATGTGATTTAGCAACATCTGGTGGTGTTTGATATATGCCAAGCAGATGCTCTTCCTTGAAATTCAACATGCAATTTGATTTACTCACATGACATGTAGCCTTGACAGAAGAATACTATTGCTATTTATGCACAGGTATTATAATTAGCAATTGTATGCAGCTTTAGTCAAGCAAATGTCTATAGACTGGGTCAAACATCATTAACTTTAATAAGAACAACAATGGGCAAACACTTTGAATCACTTACTCCATAAACTGATATAGAGTTCTTTTATGTTTCAAGGCATCTAGAGTCATTTTTCCAATTAGCAGTCCTTTCTTTTAATGCTCTTGGAGAATTATGAAAACACAACAATATATGTCATCAGAATGATATTCTTTCCTATGTCTGTCATTGTATTTCAAATCTGTCACATATACAGAGTTGTAATGAGAAAAATACCCAGAGACAAACACTACTGTTAATTTAATTCTCTATTCACGTTTTGTAATATGCAGCAACACAATAAAAACTGCTGTAATTGTAACTGAATTACACTGCTTCATAGTTTATGTGGGGACACAAAGGGATTTAGGATAAATATAAGTGATCATGCTGAGTATTAAAGAGGTCTGAACAAGGCTTTTCTGACAGAATATCTGTAAAAATCAAACAAAAGTATATTTGTCCTAAAAAATATGAAACTTATATAATACCATGCCAGTGATTGTGTGTATTGTAATTCTAAGGAAACCTAATATCCTATAACGGAATATGCGTCAGATTCCCCTTTTCCAAGGAAGTCTCTTGCTTAGTGTTAACAATCCAGTGATATCTTGTGAACTTTTCTATGCAAATATGAATAATTTCAGACTATCAGAGCCTCTCATGCACTACTCTTTAAAGGGACATCCTTAATTGCTTTTATAGTCTCAATTTTATTTTAACCTCCATTACCTGTAATATCTTCTTTGAAGCTTGAAATTAACTTTTCTTTCTTCACCATTTTATCCTTTTCTATGTTGGTAAGCCATGATTTAACTTTTCTACTAAAGTTCTAGGGGGTTTCATGCAACATAGACATGATTAATGTAATATGATAAAGTACATCTTTATTATATTATTCTATTAGTCACATTCACTGAAAGAGACATACATCCTTTTTCTATGGAGATCATTCAGAGATATGCCGTCTTTTGCATATGTAAGCAAAATTAATGGTACTGTAATAGTAGAATATACACATTATGCTGTTTACTTGGTAATAAAAGCTTTTGAGCCATCTCAACTAGGCTTTTACTAACTCAGCCTTTTTGTGATAAACAGATAAACATCTATTAAGAAACTGACCTGAAAATCAAAGCTGTGATCTTAGTCTACTCGAATGGTACTCTAAACAATTAAGCTAACCAACCCAATCTAGGCTATAATTTAGGAGAGAGAATGAGATCAGATAACAAAGCTAGAGTTACCTTTTAGATTTTATTTTTCTACCTAAATGTTTCTCTGGAATAGATTGAATATGTCACCCCATCCTTAAAGTTAACACGTTATTCTTTAAGTATATTCTCATCCCAGCTCAGTTACCAGGCAATAACAATACACATTTTCTTATTCTAAAATTAAAATAAGGCAATTTAGCCTTTGTTTTTGTTCTTATAAGATGGTGGGAGGTTTAATTTTAAATGACACAAACCATCATACTTCTTATGGAAAGGAAATCAAACACAGCTGTAACAAAAATGATTAAGTATTTTAAAGTTTCAAGGGGACAATAAATAGACAGTCATAAAAATGTCATAATACTCATGATCATCCTGACATCATTGCTACAGACCTCAAATGTTTGAAGCTCTTATGTGAATAAGCAATGGATGGTCAAATTTAGTCCAAGTCACTGGCTGTGGCCTGAGTGGAGAAGCTGTGTCTCATTTCCCTAGTGATTCTCTTTTACCTGACACATTTTTAGACACTTATGAATATTTCTGTTGTTGCTATTGGCACATACATTTATTAGATTATTTTACAAAGAAAAAAATCTATATTGACATATGCCAGGTTTCATACAATCTAAGCATAATGGAATTTAATAAACTGTTTATTACAAATCATCTATCTTAAAGTCCTTACATGAGGCAAGGGAAAGTAGGTAGTCAGGCTGGTTCAAAGATACCTACCTTACTACTTACCCACCCATCTACCAACATAGATGGATAGAAAGAGAAAAAAAAAATGGTTTCTTTAAAAATAATTGTTCCTTATTATAGTCTTTTATATTACTAGAGATTTTAGAAATGTAACAGTTAGTATTAATAATTTTTTAATAAGAAGTTCAGTTCAGTTCAGTCGCGCAGTCGTGTCCGACTCTTTGCGACCCCATGAATCGCAGCACGCCAGGCCTCCCTGTCCATCATCAACTCCCGGAGTTCACTCAGACTCACGTCCATTGAGTCTATGATGCCATCCAGCCATCTCATCCTCGGTCGTCCCTTTCTCCTCCTGCCCCCAATCCCTCCCAGCATCAGGGTCTTTTCCAAGGAGTCAACTCTTCGCATAAGGTGCCCAAAGTACTGGAGCTTCAGTTTTAGCATCATTCCTTCCAAAGAAATCCCAGGGTTGATCTCCTTCAGAATGGACTGGTTGGATCTCCTTGCAGTCCAAGGGACTCTCAAGAGTCTTCTCCAACACCACAGTTCAAAAGCATCAATTCTTCTGCGCTCAGCCTTCTTCACAGTCCAACTCTCACATCCATACATGACCACAGGAAAAACCATAGCCTTGACTAGACGGACCTTAGTCGGCAAAGTAATGTCTCTGCTTTTGAATATACTATCTAGGTTGGTCATAACTTTTCTTCCAAGGAGTAAGCGCCTTTTAATTTCATGGCTGCAGTCACCATCTGCAGTGATTTTGGAGCCCAAAAAA
>SJXQ01005937.1:399933-467632 GCA_006408695.1 Aepyceros melampus | reverse complement strand
CTCACTTCCACTGTATAATCATAAGGGATTTGATTTAGGTCATACCTGAATGGTCTAGTGGTGTTGCCCACTTTCTTCAATTTAAGTCTGAATTTGGCAATCAGGAGTTCATGATCTGAGCCACAGTCAGCTCCCGGTCTTGTCTTTGTTGACTGTATAGAGCTTCTCCATCTTTGGCTGCAAAGAATATAATCAATCTGATTTCGGTGTTGACCATCTGGTGATGTCCATGTGTAGAGTCTTCTCTTGTGTTGTTGGAAGAGGGTGTTTGCTATGACCAGTGCATTTTCTTGGCAAAACTCTATTAGTCTTTGGCCTGCTTCATTCCGCATTCCAAGGCCAAATTTGCCTGTTACTCCAGGTGTTTCTTGACTTCCTACTTTTGCATTCCAGTCCCCTATAATGAAAAGGACATCTTTTTTGGGTATTAGTTCTAAAAGATCTTGTAGATTAATAAGAAGTTAATCAGTAAATATTCAATGTGCAATCTTTTTTTTTTTCTTTTTTCTTTCTGATTCTGGAACCTATGTCAGGATCTCAAGATATACAAAGGAGATAGCATGAAATCTGTTATCAAAAAGTCATGATCTATTGTAGAACAAAAAATAAGCATATGAGATTTCTTTTTAATAAGAAGAGATGTAGGAAAAATTGTCCAGTGGGGGCAAATAACTTCTAAATGAACAAGAATATTTTGGAGGGCAAGAAACTTCTAAATGAACAAGAATATTTTGTTTTAAAAACCATATTTCCGAACTTGTAACTTTGAACTACCTAGTTTAGCAGTATAACACTAACAATTGAATAAATGCATCAGTTCAGTCACGCAGTCGTGTCCGAATCTTTGCAGCCCAATGGACTGCTGCACGCCAAGTCTCCCTGTCCATCACTAATTCCTGGAGTTTAGTCAAACTCATGTGCCTCGAGTCAATGATGCCATCCAACCATCTCATTCTCGGTCATCACCTTCACCTCCTGCCTCCAATCTTTCCCAGCATCAGGGTTTTTTCTTTTTTTTTTTTTAAGTTTATAGTTTATATTTATTTTATTTCATGGTTTATGATGGGATTTAATTTTCTGTTCATTTTCTAACTTCTAGAAATGTATAGATTACTGACTTACAGGTTATCTTCCTTTCTAATACCTGAATTTGAAGTTATGAATTTTTATTGTATTTTATTAATATACATTTATTTATTTGAATTGGAGACTCATTACTTTACAGCATTGTAGTATGTATGGTTTTGCCATACACTGACATGAATCCACCACGGGTGTGCATGTGTTTCCCATCCTGAAACCCCCTCCCACTTCCTTGCCCTTCCCATTCCTCTAAGTCACCCCAGGGCACCAGCCCTGAGCACCTTGTCTCATGCATTGAACGTAGACTGGCAATTCATTTCACATATGATAATATACACATTTCAATCCCATTCTCCAAATCATCCCACCCTCGCCCTCTCCCACAGAGTCTAAAAGACTGTTCTACACATCTGTGTCTGTTTTACCTTCTTGCATACAGGGTTATCGTTACCATCTTTCTAAATTCCATATGTATGCATTAGTATACAGGGTCTTTTCCACTGAGTCAGTTTTTCACATCACATAGCCAAAGCACTGGAGTTTCAGCTTCAGCATCAGTACTTCCAATGAATATTCAGGATTGATTTCCTTTAGGATAGGACTGTTTGTATCTCCTTGCAGACCAAGAGACTCTCAACAGTCTTTTATAACACCACAGTTCAAAAGCATCAGTTCTTTGGCACTCAGATTTCTTTATAGTCCAACTCTCACATCCATACATGACGACTGGAAAAACCACAGCTTTGACTAGGCAGCCCTTTGTTGGCAAAGTAATGTCTCTGCTTTTTATTATGCTGTCCAAGTTGGTCCTAACTTTTCTTCCAAAGAGCAAGCATCTTTTGATTTCATGGCTGCAGTCACCATCTGCAGGGATTTTGGAGCCCCTCAAAATAAAATCTATCATTGTTTCCATTGTTTTCCCATCTATTTGCCATGAAGTGATTGGACCAGATGCCATGATTTTAGTTTTCTGAATGTTGAGTTTTAAGCCAAATATTTTATTCTGCACTTTCACTTTCATCTGGGGCTCTTTAGTTTTTCTTAACTTTCTGCCATAAAAATGGTGTCATCTGCATATCTGAGGTTATAGATATTTCTCCCAGCAATCTTGAATCCAGCTTGTGCTTCATCCAGCCAAGTGTTTCTCATGATGTACTCTGCATAGAAGTTAAATGAGCAGTGTGACAATATGCAGCCTTGACATACTCCTTTCTCAATTTGGAACCAGTCTGTTGTTCCATGTCCAGTTCTAACTGTTGCTTGACTTGCATACAGGTTTCTCAGGAGGCAGGTCAGGTGGTCTGGTATTCCCATCTCTTTCAGAATTTTTCACAGTTAGTTGGGGTCCACACAGTCAAAGGCTTTGGCATAGTCAATAAGCAGAAGTAGATTTTTTTTTTTTCTGGAACTCTCTTGCTTTTTTGATGACCCAACTGATGTTGGTAATTTGATCTCTGGTTTCTCTGCCTTTTCTAAATCCAGCATGAACATCTGGAAGTTCACAGTTCATGTACTGTTGAAGCCTGGCTTAGAGAATTTTGAACATTACTTTGCTAGAGTGTGAGATGAGTGCAATTACGCGGTAGTTTGAACATTCTTTGGTATTGCCTTTCTTTGGAATTGGAATTAAAACTGACTTCTTCTAGTCCTGTGGAACTAGGACTCAGCCACTGCTGAGGTTTCCAAATTTGCTGACATATTGAGGGCAGCACTTTCACAGCATCATTTTGAGGATTTGAAATAGCTCAACTGGAATTCCATCACTTCCCCTAGCTTTGTTAGTAGTGATGTTTCCTAAACTCACTTGACTTCACATTCCAGGATGTCTGGCTCTAGGTGAGTGATCCCACCATTGTGGTTGTCTGGATCATAAATATATTTTTTTGTATAGTTCTTCCTTGTATTCTTGCCACCTCTTAGTGTCTTCTACTTTTGTTAGGTGCATAACATTTCTGTCCTTTATCGAGCCCATCTTGCATGAAATGTTCCTTTGGCATCTCTAATTTTTTTGAAGAGATTTATAGTCTTTCCCATTGTATTGTTTTCCTCTATTTCTTTGCATTCATCACTGAGGAAGGCTTTCTTATTTCTCCTTGCTATTCTTTGAAACTCTTTCTTTTCTCCTTTGCCTTTAACTTCTCTTCTTTTCACAGCTATTTGTTTAAGTCCTTCTCAGACAACCATTTTGCCTTTTTTTCATTTCTTTTCATTGGGTATGGTCTTGATCATTGCCTTCTGTACAATGTCACAAACCTCCGTCAATAGTTTTTCAGGCATTCTGTCTATCTGATCTAATCTCTTGAATCTATTTGTCACTTCCACTGTATAATCATGAGGGATTTGATTTAGGTCATACCTGAATGGTGTGGTCATTTTCCCAACTTTCTTCAATTTAAATATGAATTTGGCAATAAAGAGTTCATGATCTGAGCCACAGTCAGCTCCTGGTCTTGTTTTTGCTGACTCTATAGAGCTTCTCAATATTTGGCTGCATAAACATGATCAATCTGATTTTGATATTGACCATCATGTGATGCCCATGTGTAGAGTCATCTCTTGTGTTGCTGGAAGAGGGTGTTTGCTATAACCAGTAGATTCTCTAGGCAAAATCTCTGCTCACCTTTGCCCTGCTTCATTTTGTACTCCAAGAGCAAATTTACCTGTTACTCCAGGTATCTCTTGACTCCCTACTTTCACATTCTAGTCCCCCATAATGAGAAGAACATCTTTACTGAATGGTGTGGTCATTTTCCCAACTTTCTTCAATTTAAATATGAATTTGGCAATAAAGAGTTCATGATCTGAGCCACAGTCAGCTCCTGGTCTTGTTTTTGCTGACTCTATAGAGCTTCTCAATATTTGGCTGCATAAACATGATCAATCTGATTTTGATATTGACCATCATGTGATGCCCATGTGTAGAGTCATCTCTTGTGTTGCTGGAAGAGGGTGTTTGCTATAACCAGTAGATTCTCTAGGCAAAATCTCTGCTCACCTTTGCCCTGCTTCATTTTGTACTCCAAGAGCAAATTTACCTGTTACTCCAGGTATCTCTTGACTCCCTACTTTCACATTCTAGTCCCCCATAATGAGAAGAACATCTTTTTTGGGTGTTGGTTCTAGAGGGTCTTGTGGGTCTTCATAGAACTGCTCAGCCTCTTCAGCATTACTGGTTCGGGCATAGACTTGGATTACTGTGATATTGAATGGTTTGCCTTGGAAACAAACAGAGATCATTCTGTCATTTTTGAGGCTGCGTGGGTAAATTCAAAGCTAAATAAAATTTTTTTGTTTAACAGTATTTATAGTACATATTTTACCCAAACCCATTCTTCTTCCATTATTTTTCTGGCTCATATTGAAGAATACTTGTTTTCTGTTACTTCTTTGAAGGTTTTGTCATCATTACTCTGCATTGTTCTCTAAAAATATACAAGCATATAGAGAAATAAACTGCTCTGCATATCCTAAATTTAAAAGAATGCTCTTTGAATTATCCTATAGGATAATAAGCATTAGATGATAATATAATGGTTAAGGGGATTTTTTTAATATTAACTTTTGAATTTCAATTTTCTCCTATTTCTACGTAAAGAAATTTAAGAAAAGTTTTCTATAAACATCTTGATCTTACATCTGCTTATAGTTAGCTTTAATACTTATAGTTTCGGAAATATTTCAAATTAATTCATTTTTTAAAATTTAGAATGTTCACTATTGAATATTAAGAAATTTTGTATGCAAGACAGCAAAAGAGACACAGATGTATAGAATGGACTTTTGGACTCTGAGGGAGAGGGAGAGGGTGGGATGATTTAGGAGAATGGCACTGAAACATGTATACTATCATGTAAGAAACGAATTGCCAGTGTATGTTTGATACAGGATACAGGATGCTTGGGGCCGGTGCACGGGGATGATCCAGAGAGATGATACGGGGTGGGAGGTGGGAGGGGGGTTCAGGATTGGGAACTCATGTACACCCGTGGCAGATTCATGTCAATGTATGGCAAAACCAATACAGTATTGTAAAGTAAAATATAGTAAAAATAAAAATAAAAATAAAGAAATTTTGAATACACTCTGAGATTCATATACTGAAACAATGCAAAAAATATTATTTTTCTCTACTTACATGCCTCTCTATTAAAAATAAAAACTCTGATATAAATTATTCCTAAGCCAAGTGCATAATCAGTAGGAATCTATTCCTATCCATATGCTCATTCTCAGCTAAAAACATACCCTCTGTGTTCCAGATTAAATTATTCAGTCATCTTGCATCAGGAATTTTGGGCTGTAAGTAATACTAGAATTGAATCATTGTCCTGATTTTTAAAACATGACAACTATGACTATCATTGACTCTATATTTCAATATTTTGACTTTTAGTTTGCTCTTTTAGTTTTGCAGTTTTATAGATAATATTGGGTTTTCTTGGTGACTCAATTGGTAAAGAATCTCCCTGCAATGCAGAAGACATAAGAGACGTAGGTTTTATCCCTCAATCGGGAAGATCCCTTAGAGAAGGAAATGGTAACCCACTGGACAAATCCAGTGGGAAATCCCATGGACAGTGGAGCCTGGCAGGCTATAGTCAACGGGGTAGCAAAAGTCGTACGTGAGTTAACTACTAAACTATCACCATAGAGAGTATCAAGGATGCTTTCCAGAAACCTTTCCCTTTCATTTAATATAAATATTTAATGACAGCTAGACTAATAACACCCTGAAGAAGGGAGTGTCTGGCTAATTCAGTATTCTTGCCTGGAGAACTCCATGGACAGAGGAGTCTGGTGGGGTACAGTCTATGGAGTCACAGAGTCAGAGAAAGCTGAGCAACTAACACACACACACAGACACACACACATACACACAGACTAATAAAAAATAAATATTGAGAAAGAAGTGTATACATTATATGTATCCCAGTCTCAGACACTGTGGAGATTATTGCCACTGAGTCAAATATCATTTCTCACTTGAGCACACCATCTTTTTCTCACTGAGCCAAATACTGTCTCCCATTATGTTCTGATTCAACCATTCTTTTAATAATAGAGTGCACTATCTTCTTACTTATTTGGAAAGACAAACACATAACTATATGATAGTTCAGTGAAGTTTTCTGCCATTATAAGAACCAACTTTGCTTCAGATTTCCATAACATGTACTTCATTTCCTTTCAAGCCCTCAAACAAAACATCTTTTAAATCCCTATTTCCACCAACATTCTATTTTAAATAGTCTAGTTTATTTATATCAAATATTTCAAATGTCTTTCAGCTTCTACCTATTAGCAGATTCTAAAGTCACTTTGCCATTTTCAGGTATTTTTTATAGCACACTACTTTTAGTTATCAAAATTTGTATCAGTTACTTGTGACTACTATAATAAATCACAATCAATGCATACATCAATAAAAATGTATTCTCCCACAGTTCTGGAAGCCGAAGTTTGAAATTAGTATGCCTAAGCCAAAACCACAGTGTCTGGAGGGCTATGCTCCCTTTGCAGGCTTTAGAAATGAACACATTCCTTGCCCCTTCCAACTTCTGGTGGCTGCTGGCTTTCCCTGTGCTGTACTTGTGGTCATATACCCTCCTCTTCTTTTCTGTGCTTCAAACCTCACTCTGTTGTCTCTCATAAAGATATTACAGTGGCATTTAAGGCCCATAGAGATAATCCAGGATAATCTCTCCATCTCAAGATCTTCAATTTAGTCACATCAGCAAACTCCACCCCCCGCCTTTTTTTTTTTCTTATTAAGTAACTTACAAGGTAACTTTAGGACAACTATCTCCAGGGAGCATTTTCAGTTTACACAGGTACCATCTTAGAATTCTGCTTACCAGTTCCTGCTACTAAGAAAGTTGTATATATCTTTTAAATTACTTCAGGACTATTTATATTTTTATTACATTACTGAATATAATATAAATTATATATTATGAGTATATTTAAAGCATAACATTAGGCAGTAATATAGATTAGGCATAAGAGAAACTTTTAATTTCCTTGGCCAATTCCAACTGAATGCTAGTGGCTCAATTAAGAAGCAGCTTCTGGATGCTTGGGGCTGGTGCACTGGGACGACCCAGAGGGCTGGTACGGGGAGGGATAAGGAAGGGGGTTTCAGGATGGGGAACACGTGTATACCTGTGGCGGATTCATGTTGATGTATGGCAAAACCAATACAATATTGTAAAGTAATAACCTCCAATTAAAATAAATAAATTAAAAAAAGAAGCAGCTTCAAATCTACATCCAAGCTTAACAGGAAATGGTGTTGTAAGTGGGATTTGTTGCAAAATCATGTCATATTTGCCTTTCATAGTCAACTGTGGTAATATCAGATACCCTATGATCATTGGAAAAATAAGCAATAAGAAGTAAATATATATGAAAGCAATGTCACCCCCTTCAAGTTAATGTATTATTTTATTCTTTATATAGTATTGCAGATTCCCCTCAGAGAGTAATGCTGGGTTTTCTTATCAGCTTGTTCCGGCTCTTCCACTTATGAGGTCTCTGACTTTGTGTTTCTTCTTTAGCTTAGAATGATAGCTACCTCACATGTTCATTGTGAAAACCTACCATTGTATGACTACCTTCTTGTTACTGAGGTCAAGCATTATTATTTTTGCTGCCATTTATCCTGATTCATTAAGATATTAATAAGCATGACATCTGATTTGTGTTTAAGTTGAAGTCCTGTAGAGAGGTTGGACAATAAGTCTGTGACTAAAACTCAGTATGAAGTGAAGAAGTGAAATGAAGTCGCTCAGTCGTGTCCGACTCTTTGCGACCCCGTGGACTATAGCCCACCAGGCTCCTTTGTCCATGGGATTCTCCAAGCAAGAGTACTGGAGTGGGTTGCCATTTCCTTTAAGCAGAGAAAAAACATTGAGTTGTAGAGTTAAATAACAGTTAACTTGATTTTCGATTTGGAGGAAATGCTACATTATTTGGCAAGTTTCCTAGTACAATTTTAAATATATGAAGAGAAATTAGAGAAAACAATTCAGTACAGGTTGTTTTCTTTATGCCCACTGAATTTGGAAAGAGCTTGCATAATGTAAGAAGGTTCTACTTCAGCGAGTAAAAAATGCAAAATACATTGCAAAACAGAACATGTATTTTTATTAATAATTAATATTAATTTTCTCAATCGTACACACTAAAATATGCCAACAATGCTATTGTCCCTGCAGACATATATGAAATATCCATATGTTTATTCATTTTCATTTTATGCATGATATGCTTAATTAGTATGTATGATTAATTAAAGGACATTGTTACAGATATAAAATTTAACCCATTTATAACTGAGTGAACACACTACTTTTGAAATTTCATAGATACAAGTTCCACAAATTTTCATCAAATGTCTACTTTTTTAAAGAAACCTGATTATATTTTTTTGTGGAAAACTGTTATTTTAATAATATTGTTTGTGTTTAATATATGAATAACACACACGAATAAAGTAGTTTTATCACTTCTTTACAAAAATGATTTTTGCAAGAATATATATAAATACACTAGTTATTTTATGTATATAATGCAAATTTTGGACTTTCATAGCCAACAAATAAGAAGGAAACTAATGTTTTTAAACACTTATTCTTTGTCTTGTACTGTGACATAGATATTCTGTTTGCCATTTCAATATGTTTTTGCAGTTATCTTATTAAATACACCAAACAATCCCAGTTTTCTACCTGAATCATCGTTATAAATAATTGGACATTTGGCTGTTTGCATGGATTCATTTTCTGCTTTACCCTCATAAGCCATCTCTAGCTTAGGTCTTAGGAGAAAGCAATGGCAACCCATTCCAGTACTCTTGCCTGGAAAATTCTATGGACGGAGGAGTATGGTAGGCTGCAGTCCATGGAATTGCGAAGAGTCAGATATGACTGAGTGACTTCACTTTCACTTTTCACTTTTATGCATTGGAGAGAGAATTGGCAACCCACTCCAGTGTTCTTGCCTGGAAAATCCCAGGGACAGCAGAGCCTGGTGGGCTGCCGTCTATGGTGTCTCACAGAGTCAGACACAAGTGAAGCTACTAAGCAGCAGCAGCTTAGGTCATATGGGAAAAAGTAATACAAATTAGTTTGATTTTCTTAATATATTCTTTCAAATGAATACATTAAAGAAAAAAAAATCATAGTGATTTTAGGCAAATTTGAACTAGAAACTTTTAGACACACCAGATAGTAAATTGTTCAGTCCTTTAGTTGTGCCTGACTTTTTGCAACACCATGGACTACAACACACCAGGCTTCCCTGTCCTTCTAGTAATGCACATGGTTTGTGGTTTTATTTTATTATTATTATTTTTTTATTTTACTAAAAGCATCTTACTTCCATATTATTGTAGATGGGGAGGTGAATAACATGATTGTCCACTGCAGAAAACTTTTTGGTATGATTTAGTCTTCCCAGAACAGCATATTAAACCTAGACAGTATATTAAAAAGCAGAGACATTACTTCGCCAACAAAGGCTGTCAAGGCTGTGGTTTTTCCAGTAGTTATGTATGGATGTGAGAGTTGGACCATAAAGAAAGCTGCGCACTGAAGAATTGATGCTTTTGAACTGTGGTGTTAGAGAAGACTCTTGAGAGTCCCCTGGACTGCAAGGAGATCCAACCAGTCCATCCTAAAGGAGATCAGCCCTGGGTATTCATTGGAAGGGCTGATGCTGAAGCTGAAACTCCAATACTTTGGCCACCTGATGTGAAGAGCTGACTCATTTGAAAAGACCCTGAAGCTGGGAAAGATTGAAGGCAAGAGGAGAAGGGGACAACAGAAGATGAGATGGTTGGATGGCATCATCGACTCAGTGGGCATGAGTTTGAGTAAACTCTGGGAGTTGTTGATGGACAGGGAGGCCTGGAGTGCTGCAGTCCATGAAGTGGCAGAGTTGGACATGACTGAGCAACTGAACTGAGCTGAGGCTTCCCAGGTGGCGCTAGGTGTAAAGAATCTGCCTGCCAAAGCAGAAGATGCAAGAGACACAGGTTAGATTGCTGGGTCGGGAAAATTCTCCTGGAGTAAGAAATGGCAACCCACACCAGTACTCTTGGCTGGAGAATTCCATGGACAGAGAAACCTGGCAGTGTATAGTCCATGAGGTCACAGAGTCAGACACAACTGAGAAGCTGAACACATCATCATCATCAGTATGCTAAGCTCTGATGATTTAGATTGGATATTTCCAGTTTCTAGTGAGAACATGAGACTTCCCACGTGGTGCTGCTGGTAAAGAAAGTGAAAGTGTGAAAGTGAGTTGCTCAGTCATGTCCGAATCTTTGTGACCGCATGGACTGCACAGTACGTGGAATTCTCCAGGCCAGGATAGTAGAGTGGGTAGCCTTTCCCTTTTCCAGGGAATCTTAACCCAGGGATGGAACCCAGATCTGCCCACATTACAGGCAAACCCACATGCCATTGCAGAAGAAGTGGGTTGGATCTCTGGGTTGAGATCCCCTGGAAGACAGCATAGCAACCTACTCCAGTATTCTTGCTGGAGAATCCCATGGATGGAAGAGCCTGGTGGGTAATGGTCTATAGGGTCAAACAGAGTTGGACACAACTAAAGTGAGAGCTCAGTGAGAATATGTCCTATTTCATTAAAAATGCTATGTAGCATAAACTATCTTCCAAAATGATTGACTATTTACCATGATTAACATACCATATACTTTCCTGCTGCTGCAGCTGCTAAGTCACTTCAGTCGTGTCCAACTCTGTGCGACCTCATAGATGGCAGCCCACCAGGCTCCCCCATACATGGGATTCTCCAGGCAAGAACACTGGAGTGGATTGCCATTTCCTTCTCCAATGCATGAAAATGAAAAGTGAAAGGGAAGTCGGTCAGTCGTGTCCAACCCTCAGCAACCCCATAAACTGCAGCTTTCCAGGCTTCTCCTTCCATGGGATTTTCCAGGCAAGAGTGCTGGAGTGGGGTGCCATTGCCTTCTCCAATACTTTCTTATGTTAATTAATAAAATTATTTGGTAATCTACTTTGCCTAACATAATCAATTTTCTATCAGCAGAGTGAAAAATGAAAGTAATTGTCTAGAAAAAGCCAATGTAAAATTCACTCTGCTTCAAAATGTCTAGAAAATTGAAAAAAAAATGAAGTATTTTAGGACAGGTATCTACATGCTTATTTGTGTTTTCTGCTTAACTTTGGGTATATCTCAAGCATATATGTATCTTTTTTTCCCTTAACTCTAGGAAATCCATTATATGATTTAACTAAGACAACTATAATAAATGGCCTCTTCTCAAGAAATTAACATTTTTCCCCCTAGAAGAACTGTGTATCCATATGTGAAAACTTTCTAGATCTTAGTTATCTATATCCCATTTTTTACACACTTTATTATCAGCTACTTATGGCTATATGCTTATTAACATCATTCGCATTTAAGTGTGATGATTTAAGTCACTCTTTTATGTTTGCCTCTTTGTTTATTGAAGTAAAGCACTCTTTAGGCTTTGCTTGCATTAACAGTTGTAAGCTTATAATTTTCACTGAAGTAATTCCTTTCTATAAATGAATAGTTTGGAAATGGAAAGTAATTAAAGACTAACAAAAGTAAGCAAGTGGATTTTTAAAGCTCTTAATTATTGTTTGAAGCACAATGGACATTTAAGATAACCCATCTTCTGCAAAAAAAATTAAAACCATGTAGCTAATTGAGATATTCAGTAAGACCATAGAATTCATTCACATTGACAGATGAGGAATTGAAGAATTCTGGCAGACAGTTTAGAAAATTTATGGAAGATCATTCGAAAAAAAAGAAAGCAGGAAATGATATAAAATATTATTTTTCTGTATGCTTATAGGGTGATATTCAAGTGCCAAGTACATAATTAAAGAGTACTGTGATGAACCACTCCTACTAGTGAGGAGTCCTCCTGCAAGGGTGTGGGTCCAGGAGAAGCAGTGAGAGCCATTCTTCAAAGGATGCTAGTTAGCAAATCATCTTCATGGGACACTGAATGAGTGCTTGTGGGTTTGGGAAAAAGCCTCTTTTGTTAAAGTCAGTTTGTGTTTTGCTATACTTAAAAGAGAGCATCTTTGAAGTAGCCTCCAATATGTAGTGAGTTAATTTCATATCAATCATAGAGGAAGGAAGGCAGTATCAAGGATGAAATCTGAGTATGTCTGACTCCTAGATTCATCATTTGTATATGAACTAGGGCAAGAAATATAAGCTAATATTCTTTTCCCTTATGAAAAAAACAGATTAATAATTAAATATAACAGACAATTGGAACATGAAAGTATAATTATATAGATATAAGAGATTTAATATAAAGTAGTCAATAAAATGAAAACTGTTTATGTATTTAAATATGTATACACGTGCATTTAATTTGTTACTGGCAAGGAAAATAACTTTTTTTTTCCAAAATATATAATATATAATTGCTCACTTATCTGAATATTTTTCTCTAGCTCCAATTACAAATATCTTTAGTAAAGGAAATAATATATCAATATGACTGACAATTATAATAAACTAAATTTTTTCTTTTCTCTTTTCATGGGAGGAAAGCATTGGCGTGTAGGAAGGTACTGCATCTATCACGGGATAAGACATGACTATAGAGCAAAAAAGGAAGGAGTAGGTAAACAGAGTTTCGTTTATCTATATGTAAATAATCATGGTGCATTGTTTTAGCCCAATAAAAAAATGAAACATTATTTATTGGTTGGTCAAATCAAAAATATATTTACTATATTGTTAAGTAATTCAGTTCAGTTCAGTCGCTCAGTTGTGTCCAACTCTTTGCGACCCCATGAATCGCAGCACGCCAGGCCTCCCTGTTCATCACCAACTTCCGGAGTTCACTCAGACTCACATCCATCGAGTCAGTGACGCCATCCAGCCATCTCATCCTCTGTCATCCCCTTTTCCTCCTGCCCCCAATTCCTCCCAGCATCAAAGTCTTTTCCAATGAGTCAACTCTTCGCATGAGGTGGCCAAAGTATTGGAGTTTCAGCTTTAGCATCATTCCTTCCAAAGAAAATCCAGGACTGTTCTCCTTCAGAATGGACTGATTGGATCTCCTTGCAGTCCAAGGGTACTCTTGCCTGGAAATCCCATAGACGGAGGAGCCTGGTGGGCTGCAGTCCGTGGGGTCGCTACTAGTCAGGCACGACTGAGCGACTTCACTTTTACTTTTCACTCTCATGCATTGGAGAAGGAAATGGCAACCCACTCCAGTGCTCTTGCCTGGAGAATCCCAGGGACGGGGGAGCCTGGTGGGCTGCCGTCTATGGGGTCGCACAGAGTCGGACACGACTGAAGTGACACAGCAGCAGCAGCAGCAGTCCAAGGGACTTTCAAGAGTCTTCTCCAACACCACAGTTCAAAAGCATCAATTCTTCGGTGCTCAGCTTTCTTCACAGTCCAACTCTCACATCCATATATGACTACTGGAAAAACCATAGCCTTGATTAGACAGATGTTTGTTGGCAAAGTAATGTCTCTGCTTTTGAATATGCTATATAGGTTAAGCATAACTTTCCTTCCAAGGAGTAAGTGTCTTTTAATTTCATGGCTGCACCACCATCTGCAGTGATTTTGGAGCCCCAAAAAATAAAGTCTGAAACTGTTTCCACTGTTTCTCCATCTGTTTGCCATGAAGTGATGGGAATTAGGGACAGATATAATTTGACCAGCTATTCAATTATGGGTGTCCAGGTATAGAAACTCAGCCAGGTTATAAGCAAATCATTAAATCTTTTTCTAATATAGGTAGTTAATACTATAAATTCCCTCCAAATTACAGCTTTAGTGGTAAAGAACCCGCCAAGAGATGCAGATTTGAACTCTGGGTCAGGAAGATCCCAGCAACCCCTTCCAGTGTTTTTACCTGGAAAATCCCATGGACAGAGGAGCCTGCCAGGCTACAGTCCATAGCATCACAGAGAGTTGTACATGACTGAAGAGACTTAGCGCAATGCTATACATTCCGACCAAACTACGCTTTAGCAGCATCTCAAACATTGTCATGTATTTTCATTTTTATTCAATTTATTTAGATGTATGTTAGTTTCTGGGCTTCCTGGGTGGTACAGTGATAAACAATCCACTTGCCAATGCAAGAAACTCAAGAGACACTAGCTGAGTCCCGTAGTCAGAAAGGTCCCCATGAGAAGGAAATGGCAACCCACTCTGGTATTCTTGCCTGGGAAATCCCATGGGCAGAGGAGATTGGCAGGCTAGAGTGCACTGAGTCTCTGAACTGGACACGGCTAAGCAACTGAGCTCATACATGTTAGTTTCTAATATTTGGGTATTAACAATAAAATACTGTTTTTCAACTTAACTTCATTATTCAAAGATACATTTTACCTGACTTGAATACTTTTAAATTTATGAAAGTTAGTTTTCTGGTCAAGTGTATACCCTATCTTGGTAAAGGATTTTGTGTGCACTTGGGAAGAAAGTATAATAATCTACGTTTGGATGGAATGTTCCAAATTTGTCAGTTAGGTTAATTTGATTGATAAGGTTGTTCACACGTACTATATCCTTATTGATACTATGTCCACTTGTTCAATCAAATTTTGATAAAAGGGTCGCTTAGTCTGTTCAAGTTGCTATAACAGACTGGCATAGATTGGGTAACATAGACAACAGGAATTTTTTCTCATAGCTCTGGAGGCTGGGGAGTCTAATATCAAGATACTGGCAGACTTGGTGAACCTACTCTGAGTTTTATAGTGGCCGTCTGTTTTGTGTGTATTCTCACATTGCATAAGGAGCAAGGGAGCTCTATGGGGTCTCTTTCATATGAACACTAATCCTAGAAACTAATCACCTCCCAAAGGTCCTGATTCATAAACCATCACTTTAGGGGTTAGAATTCCATCATATGAATTGGGGTGGGAACACAAACATTTAGTGTATAACAGGAGTTTTAAAAGCTCAGGTTATGATTGTAGGTTTGTTTATCCTTGTAGTTGCATCAATTTTTGTTTCATGTATTTGAATTTATGCTAGTATATGCAGATATTTTTAGGCTTCTATATCCTTGTGACTAATGAACACGTTTATCATTGAGAAATGATATTCTTCTTTCCTGATAATATTTATTATTTGAAATCTACTTTATCTAACATTAATATAGTAGATTCATGATTATTGCTTTCTTATAGTTTTTATTTCATTTTAAAACTCTTTAAGGCTTATAGAAAAGATTATAAAGTACTACAGAGAGCCTCCATCTACCCCATAATACAGTATATTTCTTACAATTAATAAACCAATGTGGTGATTTATTTGCTAATTTATGTTCAACTCTTGTGACCCTATGGACTGTAGCCCACCAGGCTCCTTTGTGTATGGGATTTCCCAAGCAAGAATACTGGAGTGGGTTGCTATTTCTTTCTCCTGGGGATCTTCCCAATAATAAAAGGTTATTATTAACTGTAGTCCATACTTTGTTCAGATTCTTAGTTTTATCCTAATGTCATTTTTTCTCTTCCAGCATCCCATGCAGGACACCACATTACACTGGGCAGTCAGCTTTCCTTGGGCTTTTCTTGTCTGTGATAATTTCCATCTTTCTTTTATTAGTGTTAGAATGTTGTGTCTTATATCATACTTTTAACTTATTTGTGTCATTTTATTTAAAGTTTATGTTCCTTCTAGTTAGGTCTTACTTTTTTTCCCCATTTGACAATCTTTGATTTTAATTAAGGGCAGTTTTGACTTTTTAAATAATTTAAATACATTTAAATAAATGTAATTATTGATCTGGTAACCTTTAAGTTACCATCTTGCTATTTGTTTTCTCTTATTTTAATTTTAATTTGTTCTCCCTTTTGTGCTTTAAGATTGAATGTTTTTATGATTTTATTTTTTCTATTTTTGGCTAATTATCAATAGCTCTTTTTTAATTTTTATAGCAATTGCTTTAGTCTTTATAGTCTAAATTTTTAACTTTTCACAGTGTACAAGCAACTGGTATTATGCCACTTCAAACAGAGTAAAAGAACATTACAGTTTTTTTTTTCTCCTTTTGCAACCCTTGTGCTATTATTGCCACACAGTTTACTTTTACTATTTATAAAAATCCATACCATATTATTATAATTTTTATAAAAACTCAATTATCTTTTCTCTCCAGCACTCTGTTCTGAAAACTATGGCTACATTGGGAGTTAGCCAGGCTCCTCCTGGCTTTCTTATCCCTGCAGTGAAACTAGGAAATTCTCTCAATACAGTGAACTGGAGTATTTCAAGGTCTCACTGTGTTTGTCCATCTTCAGGGCTCACTATCCTTTATTTGTCCAATGAACAATGGTTTGCAAGCTGCTACTTCATATATTTTGTTTGTTCCAGTGGAAGAGTAAATCCCATCCTTGTTACTGTCTTTTGACCATCTAAGATAAATTGAGTAGAATACATCATGTGAATAGCGGTACTTTACAAGTAATCTAGCGGAAAGTTAGAACCTCACAGAAACACACACATAGGAATTTAGCTCCTTAAATCCCATGCCTCCTATACTAAGAATTACAGAAGTATATTTAAAAAACTTAAAAAGACAAGAAATTAATGCTATGTAGTCATAAGATATAAAAGGAAAACTGAGTTTGAGTCTGATAACCTGGATTAAAACCAGGAATGTAGCTTTGTATCTGAACAGAATATTCTCTAGAACAGTTTTTCTCATACAAAAAACCAAATTAACAATGCCAATCTCACAAGATTATACTGAAGACCAAAACACCAAGCACACTACTTAGCTCATTACAGAGATTTTAAAATGCTTATTTATTTCTCCATTAAAATGGTTGTGATTTCATGTTAACTTGCGTAAATTTCAGTGCCTAATATGTTAAGCTACTGGTATGTATAATAATTTGCCATCTTGAAACTCTAAAAATAAACTATCATCCCATTTTGTAGCTAAGGGAATCTTATCTCCATAACATAGTCATGGCTGAATATACAAAATGAGTAAGCATTTTCTGTAGGATCTGAACCCTCATTTTTTATCTTTTTTTTTAACTTCTCCCTGCAGTTTAGCTTCCTTTTCACAAAATAATTTCCAAAGTTATTTTCATTTTAGAGATATAGATCCAAAATCAGAATTTTCAAACACATTTGCTATTTCATGCGAAAGTGAAAGTGAAGTCGCTCAGTCGTGTCTGACTCTTTGACCCGTGGACTGTAGCCCACCAAGCTCCTCCATCCACAGGATTCTCCAGGCAAGAATACTGGAGTGGGTTGCCATTTCCTTCTCCAGGGGATCTTCCCGACCCAGGAATCGAACCCAGGTCTCCCACATTGCAGGCAGACGCTTTAACCTCTGCACCACCAGGGAAGCCCCACTATTTCAAGTGCTAAATATTATATCCAAAATTATGTAAAACCTATAGTTATAAACTATTACTACTATAAATCTGCCATTACGACTATTCAAAATGCTTCTCTCAGTAAGTGAGCTTAATTTTATACACAGAATTAATATGTTTAACTAAAAGAAAAATTGTAATTTTCTTTAAAATATTACTTTGGCCACCACACTCTCAAAACACTCTTGATTAAAGTCTGGAAAATTATCAAAATGCACACCCATGAGAAAACAGCTATCGCTTTTTATAATTTATGATTCAGTATGTTTGATTATTTGTTATATATAGCATAAATTTCTGTTATATGCACTACCAATAGACACTGTCAAAAAAGCAGCATTTTTGAGGACTGTCAGATATCATAACCACTCTTAAAATCACATGCTACTATTTTATGATAGTATTTTAAAACATTTTGTATTAGAAGCACTCTGAATCATTATAGTGAGGATTTTATTTCCCCCCACAGTAGTATTTGAGGCTTTTTCAGTGTGACATGCTCTTTTAGTCTATTTTGAGTTCATCTACCTTTCTGTCAAATATTCTTTGGTAAAATATTACAGCAGACCATTTTTCATATTATGATCTTTGTAATTCTAAGTATGATTTCATGTCTCCTATCTGAACTTAAAGACAAATTCCGCTTTCTCCACAACATCAGAAGCACAGAAATCTATCCTTGTATCACTTTTCAGATTTATATATTTTCCACTGATCAAACTCTCAGCAACATGTCATGTTGTTTTTTCATATTTGTATTCTCAGGAATCTCTCCTATCGCCTTTTTCATGTAATTATTGTAGACATCCTAAGTGCCATGTGCCAGTTTGCTACCTTGCTTGCCCATTGTATTTTGAGAAAATCCTAGAGTAATTTAGTTCTAGGGAAATAGTAGGGAATCATCATCATATCCACATACACATATGGGCAAATACATGTAAGTCTTTCTCTTTATACCTTTTTGAGTTCAAAGCCCAACTTTTCCTTTTTTTTAATTGAAATTTAGTTGATTTACAAATATTGCATTAGTTTCAGTTGTAAATCTTAGCTATTTAAGAATAATTGTATGACATTTAACAAATTTCTTAACCTTGTGTTTCAATCTTCTTGGTAATAAAATGGGAGTAATTAATGTACTTACCTATGAGTACTGTACTTAGAAGAGGGCCTAATATGTAATAGTTATCATACATAGAAGAACTGTACAAAAAAGATCTTCACAACATGGATAATCACGATGATGTGATCACTCATCTAGAGCCAGACATCCTGGAATGTGAAGTCAAGTGGGCCTTAGAAAGCATNAGCAATCTTGATTCCAGCTTGTGTTTCTTCCAGTCCAGCGTTTCTCATGATGTACTCTGCATATAAGTTAAATAAGCAGGGTGACAATATACAGCCTTGACGTACTCCTTTTCCTATTTGGAACCAGTCTGTTGTTTCATGTCCAGTTCTAACTGTTGCTTCCTGACCTGCATACAGATTTCTCAAGAGTCAGGTCAGGTGGTCTGGTATTCCCATCTCTTTCAGAATTTTCCACAGTTTTGTGATCCACACAGTCAAAAGCTTTGGTATAGTCAATAAAGCAGAAATAGATATTTTTCTGGAACTCTCTCGTTTTTTCAATGATCAACCGCTATTGGCAATTTGATCTCTGGTTCCTCTGCCTTTTCTAAAACCAGCTTGAACATCTGGAAGTTCATGGTTTATGTATTGCTGAAGCCTGGCTTGGAGAATTTTGAGCATTACTTTACTAGCGTGTGAGAGGACTGCAACTGTGTGGTAGTTTGAGCATTCTTTGACATTGGCTTTCTTTGGGATTGGAATGAAAACTGACCTTTTCCAGTCCTGTGGCCACTGCTGAGTTTTCCAAATTTGCTGACATATTGAGTGCAGCACTTTCCCAGCATCATCTTTTAGGATTTGAAACAGCTCCACTGGAATTCTATCACTATCACCCCCTCTAGCTTTGTTCGTAGTGATGCTTCCTAAGGCCCACTTGACTTCATATTCCAGGATGTCTGGCTCTAGGTGAGTGTGAGTGGCACACCTTTGTGATTATCTGGGTAGTGAAGATCTTTTTTGTACAGTTCTGTGTATTCTTGCCACCTCTTAATATCTTCTGCTTCTGTTAGGTCCATACCATTTCTGTCCTTTATTGAGCCCATCTTTGCATGAAATGTTCCCTTGGTATCTCTAATTTTCTTGAAGAGATCTCTGTTGCTGCTGATGCTAAGTCGCTTCAGTTGTGTCCGACGCTGTACGATCCCATAGAGGGCAGCCCACCAGGCTCCCCTGGCCCTGGGATTCTCCAGGCAAGAACACTGGAGTGGGTTGCCATTGCCTTCTCCATGAAGAGATCTCTAGTCTTTCCCATTCTATTGTTTTCCTCTATTTCTTTGCATTGATCGCTGAGGAAGGCTTTCTTATCTCTCCTTGCTATTCTTTGGAACTCTGCATTCAAATGGGTATATCTTTCCTTTTCTCCTTTGCCTTTTGCCTCTCTTCTTTTCATAGCTATTTCTAAGGCCTCATCAGACAGCCATTTTGCTCTTTTGCATTTCTTTTTCTTGGGGATGGTCTTGTTCCCCGTCTCCTGTACAATGTCACGAACCTCTGTCCATAGTTCATCAGACACTCTGTCTGTCACCCCTTGGTTTTCATACAAGGAAGCAGAGGAGGTCAAGAAACACAGCCAAGCTCTCTCATGCCTCTCAGTCTCTAATTCAGTCTTCTGTGTCTACTTGGTCTATTTTAGGCTTGTTGCACCCTCTGATCCAAGGTTCCACTTGAATGTGTGTATACTGCAAAGTACTAGGAGAGAGTAGTTTCCTAATTATGAGAGGTCTTCAGTTTTAAGTCTTAAGGTAGATAATAGTTTTTATTTTTTTCCTTTTCTTTTTTAACAGATGAGGACACTGAGGCAGAGGGGCTAAGCAAACTGCCCAAAGTCACACAGCTAGGAAGCAGCCAAACTGGGATGTGAACTCAGTCTAATCCCTGTACACTTCTTACTGTCCCATTTTGCTCACCAACCATCATCTGCACTATTAGGATGCTAAGTTAAGCCACTGGAGATATGTCATTATTTATTTCTTATTCATTTGTTTGTTCATTCAGTCATCCATTCATTCAGCAAGTACTCACTGAGCAGCTACTATGTGCTAGTCATGGCTTTGAGTCCTTTTAATATAGCAATGACCAAAATCATTGCTGCCTTACTGCAGATTATCTTATTTATGTATGTACGAGGATGACATGCAGTTAAAAAGTAAACATACAATATAATGTCAGGTTGCAATAGTGTTTAAGAGGAGTCAGTAAGAAGGTAAGAGGATTAAGAATGATATAGTCAGGAGAAGTGCCTCTTTTTGAAAAGGTGACCAGAGACAGACTCTCTGAGATGCTGACATTTAAGTAGAAACATGCAGGATATGAAAGAACAAGTGGCATGCTGTAGGCCAAGGGAAAAAACGAATACAAAAGTCCTCAGGTAGAAACAGGCTTGGCGTATTGTGGGAAGAGCAAGGTCAGACAGGCTGGAGCCATGGAATGAGAGAGAGGCAGCGGATGGCAGGTGTCAGAGTGTATGGGCCTGAAAACAAGTTTGCATTGTATTCTGTGTACTTTAGAAAGCCAGTGGATGGTTCTGAGCAGGTGAGTGACATACTGTGATTTACAGTTTAAAAATCATCACTTGTTCTCCAAGGAACAATCAATAAAAGGGCAAATGTGGAAGCAGAAGTTTAGAGGCACCTGCAATAGTCTAAGTGGCAGCTGAGGGTAAGAGTTTTGGCAACAGTAGATTTGTATCTATTTCACCAGAAAGCGTAGATGAAATATTTTGATGGAGCATGGAGAAAGGAATGGCAACCCACTCAAGAATTCTTTTTTTTTTTGGGTGGAGGGCAGTTAACAGGTATATTTTATTTTTAATTTATTTATTCTAATTGGAGGCTAATTACTTTACAATATTGTGGTGGTTTTTGCCATACATTGACATGAATCAGTCATGGGTGTACATGTGTTCCCCATCCTGAACCCCCCTCCCACCTCCCTTCCCATCCCATCCTTCAGGGTCATCCCAGTGCACCAGCCCTGAGCACTGTCTCATGCATCAAACCTGGATTGGCGATCTATTTCACATATGATAATGTACATATTTCAATGCTATTCTCTCAAATCATCCCACCCTTGCCTTCTCCCACAGAGTCCAAAAATCTGTTCTTTACATCTGTGTCTCTTTTGCTGTCTTGCATATAGGGTCATCGTTACCATCTTTCTAAATTCCATATATATGCGTTAATATACTGTATTGGTGTTTTTCTTTCTGGCTTACTTTGCTCTGTATAACAGGCTCCAGTTTCATCCACCTCATTAGAACTGATTCAAATGGCATTCTTTCTAATAGCTGAGTAATATTACACCATGTATATGTACCATAGCTTTCTTATCCATTCATCTGCCGATGGACATCTAGGTTGCTTCCATATCCTGGTTATTTTAAACAGTGTTGCGATGAATACTGGGGTACATGTATCTCTTTCAATTCTGGTTTCCTTGGTGAGTATGCCCTGACCTGCCTCTTGAGAAATCTGTATGCAGCTCAGGAAGCAACAGTTAGAACTGGACATGGAACAACAGACTGGTTCCAAATAGGAAAAGGAGTACGTCAAGGCTGAATACTGTCACCCTGCTCATTGAACTTATATGCAGAGACATCATGAGAAACGCTGGGCTGGAAGAAACACAAGCTGGAATCAAGATTGCCGGGAGAAATATCAATAACCTCAGATATGCAGATGACACCACCCTTATGGCAGAAAGTGAAGAGGAGCTAAAAAGCCTCTTGATGAAAGTGAAAGAGGAGAGTGAAAAAGTTGGCTTAAAGTTCAACATTCAGAAAACGAAGATCATGGCATCTGGCCCCATCACTTCATGGGAAATAAATGGGGAAACAGTAGAAACAGTGTCAGACTTTATTTTGGGGGGCTCCAAAATCACTGCAGATGGTGACTGCAGCCATGAAATTAAAAGGCGCTTACTCCTTGGAAGAAAAGTTATGACCAACCTAGATAGTATATTCAAAAGCAGAGACATTACTTTGCCGACTAAGGTCCGTCTAGTCAAGGCTATGGTTTTTCCTATGGTCATGTATGGATGTGAGAGTTGGACTGTGAAGAAGGCTGAGCACAGAAGAATTGATGCTTTTGAACTGTGGTGTTGGAGAAGACTCTTGAGAGTCCCTTGGACTGCAAGGAGATCCAACCAGTCCATTCTGAGGGAGATCAACCCTGGGATTTCTTTGGAAGGAATGATGCTAAAACTGAAGCTCCAGTAAGTACTTTGGCCACCTTATGCGAAGAGTTGACTCATTGGAAAAGACCCTGATGCTGGGAGGGATTGGGGGCAGGAAGAGAAGGGGACGACCGAGGATGAGATGGCTGGATGGCATCATGGACTCGATGGACATGAGTCTGGGTGAACTCCGGGAGTTGGTGATGGTCAGGGAGGCCTGGTGTGCTGCGATTCATGGGGTCGCAAAAGATTGGACACGACTGCGTGACTGAACTGAACTGACTTACTAGCATGTGAGATGAGTGCAATTTTGCAGTAGTTTGAGCATTCTTTGGCATTGCCTTCCTTTGGGATTGGAATGAAAACTGACCTTTTCCAGTCCTGTGGCCACTGCTGAGTTTTCCAAATTTGCTGGCATATTGAGTGCAGCACTTTCACAGCATCATCTTTTAGGATTTGAAATAGCTCAATTGGGATTCCATCACCTCTACTAGCTTTGTTGGTCATGTTGCTTCTAAGGCTCACTTGACTCTGAATTCCAGGATGTCTGGCTCTAGATAAATGATCTCACCATTGTGATTATCTGGGTCATGAAGATTTTTTTTGTATAGTTCTTCTGTGTATTCTTGTCACCTCTTCTTAATATCTTCTGCTTCTGTTAAGTCCACACAATTTTTGTCCTTTATTGTGCCCATCTTTGCATGAAATGTTCCTTTGGTATCTCTAATTTTCTTGAAGAGATCTCTAGTCTTTCCTATTCTTTTGTTTTCTCGTATTTTGTTGCATTGATCACTGAGGAAGTCTTTCTTATCTCTCTTTGCTATTCTTTGGAACTCTGCATTTGAACGTGTATATCTTTCCCTTTCTCCTTTGCCTTTGGCTTCTCTTCTTTTCTCAGCTCTTTGTAAGGCCTCCTCAGACAGCCATTTTGCATTTCCTTTTCTTGGGGATGGTCTTGATCACTGCCTTCTGTACAGTGTCATGAACCTGCATCCATTGTTTCCATGTAGGTAAATTCTTCAGTACCATTTCTAGAGAGCAGGATTTTAAGACAGCCATTTGGCCCTGGCACCTTGATGAGGCCCCAAATCAACTAAAATATCAGCTTCTTAAAAAGTATCATCTCATTGTTGGTAGCTTGCGACTAGCTGCGATAGAGTAGTTGCACCACAGAAACTGGCAAATCCCACACATCAGCCGGATGTGGTGGGTGCCCAGATGTCCTGTGACTCCCCTGTGGTCTTTCTTCTCCCTGCAACACTCTTCCCTAGATCTTTACAAAGATACCTCTTGTCAGCTTCAAGCCCAAGTCATGTCGCCTGTTCAGAGAGGCCCCCTGACCCCCCACCTCACCTGGGCTCTGGCACTCTGACCACATCCCTTCACGGCTGTCATCACCATCTGAAACAGCTGTTTTCTAGATCATGGTCCATCTTCCTCACTGAAATGCTTGTCCCCCAAAGAGTGGGAACTCACCTGACTTGTTCATTGCTTTATCCCTCTGACCAGAACAGGGCCTGGCACATGGAAGGTGCGCAAAGCTCTTACTGCATTAAGAAATGAGTGGGTTTGGAGTGGGAGTCTGGGTGTTTCTTCCTGGGCCCTCTGCCAGGGACTCCTTGTGTGGCTCTCAGTGGAAAGACTGGTGCCAGGCACTGGCATGCTCTTGGCCAGGCCACACTGGGGATGAAAAGGTGGAAGGAGGACGAAGGGGAGAGGACGGGAAAGGAGAGGGAAGGAAAAAGTCTCTGTTGTTTTAGAAGCTCTTGCACTAGACAGGAATGTGTCAAACACATCAGATCCTTGTCTTGGGGGTAGGGTTGCCGGATTTAGCAAGTAAAAATAAGATTAAATTAAATTTCAGATAAATAATTATTTAATATATGTTCTATGCAATATTTGAGACATACTAAAACATTATTCAATGTTTACCCAAAATTAAGATTGAATGGGGTGTCCTGTATTTTATCTGGCAACCCTACTTGGAGAGTCAGCAGTGATGAGCTGACAAGGGCTCCCTGAGCTCTCTGGTCTCATTAGCGTCCTCTTGCCAGCTCTCTCTGTGGGAGATGGCCGAGGACCCCCACCCCCCTATCCTTCTCCCTGCGTGTCTGGAGAGATCCTGAGCATCTTCACTTTGACCACCAAGTGGCTTTCACCTGAAGCACATCTGGACCATGCTGTGGGCTGGCTGTGTTCAATGTGGCTGAACGTGACAATCACCTGGGTGCTTTTAAACTGGCTTCACCCAAGCCCAGTCGCAGGCCAATTCTATCAGAACCTCTACATGATCTCATTAGCCTGCCTTATGATTTTGCCTTCGGAATATCTCTAAAATCTGCCCACTTCTCCCCACGTTTATCATCACATATCGGACTGTATTACACCCTGAACCAACCTCCCACAGGTACATTCTAGCCTCTTCTAACTTGTTCTTCATGCTGCAACAAAGAGGGCATTTTTGAAACACACGTCACTAAACACGTCATGTCCCTTGCTTAAAATCTTTCAGTGCCATCCCTTTCTTTTCTTAGGAAAAAGATCAAAACAGTAGCTTTAAGTGGAGAAATGTGACAGACACCAATGAGATCAAGTGATTGAGGTTAATAATACCAGGAAGAAGACATACAACTTCTATGGAAGTCTTGCCAGAAATTCATAATTTGGTCTAACCCCGAGGAAACATCAGACAAGCTGAAACTGAGAGACATTCTACATAATAAATGATGAGTACTCTTCAAAAGTCTGAAGGTTATAAAAAATAAAACTGAAAATGTTACAGATTGGAGGAGACAAAGGAGACACACAAACAAATGGGATGTGGACTCTGAACTGGATTCCGGAACAGGAAGAGGAGATTAGGGGGGAAATGGGTGACATTTGAATAAGTGCTGTAGTTTGTTTAGTAGGATCATACCAATGCTATTTTCCTGGTTTTGAGAACTGTACATACTTATGTGAGTTGCTAATCTTAGGGGAAGTTAGGTGAAGAATAGATGGGAATTCTCTGTACTATTTTTGCAACTTTTCTATAAGTTGAAAATAGTTTCAAAATAAAAGGTTAAAAAGAAAATCCTTAACATGGTCTCAAGAGCTCAGCATTGCCTAGCCCTGGACTGCCTTTTCCACAGTCTCTGATCTCTCTCCCTGATGTACAAGTCTTTCACATGCTCTGGCCTTTCAGAGGGAATATTTCTCTACCTGCAATGCTTCCCCAACCCCATTTTCCCTGCTCAGACCCGCAGAATCCAACCAACCCCTACTCCCTGCCCCCTCTGGGGCCTGCCCATTTCCTGGTCTCTGTCTCCTTTTAAAATTGAAGTATAGTTGCCCTTGGACTGCAAGGAGATCCAACCAGTCCATCCTAAAGGAGATCAGTCCTGGGTGTTCATTGGAAGGACTGATGTTGAAGCTGAAACTCCAATACTTTGGCCACCTGATGTGAAGAGCTGACTCATTTGAAAAGACCCTGATGCTGGGAAAGATTGAGGGCAGGAGAAGGGGACAACAGAGGATGAGATGGTTGGATGGCATCACTGACTCGATGGACATGGGTTTGGGTGGACTCTGGGAGTTGGTGAGGACAGGGAGGCCTGGTGTGCTGTGGCTCATGGGCTCGCAAAGAGTCGGACACGACTGAGAGACTGAACTGAACTGAACTGATAGTTGATTTACAATCTTGTGTTGGTTTCAAGTGTAAAGCAAAGTGATTCAGCAAGCATACATATATATTATTTTTCAGATCATTTTCCCTTATTGATTATTATAAGACATTAAGTATAGTCCCCTGCGCTATACAGTAGGTCCTTGTTGTTTATCTGTCTTACATATAGTAGTGTGTATATGTTAGTCCCAAACTCCTAATTTATCCCTTCCCCTGTTTTCCCTTTGGTAACCACAAGTTTATGTTCCATGTGAGTCTATTTCTATTTTGTAAATAAGCTAATTTGTATCATTTTTTAAAATTCCACATACAAGTGATGTTATATGATATTTGTCTTTGTCTGGTTGACTTCACTTAGCATGCTAATCTCTAGATTATCCATATTGGTGCAAATGGCATTCTTTCATTCTCTTTTTTTATGGCCGAGTAATATTCTACTGAATATACCACATCCTCCCCCTTCCTGGTTTCTTACGAGCTTTGCCATTCCTGGTTCCCATGGGCTGTCACAGCCCTCACAGAAGTTTCTCAGCACAGTAAGCAGTGGCTCTTATTCTTAGAATCATCTGAGGGAATGGTGAAAACTTCTGATGCCTTTGATGGGAGTGTGAACAGATCTAACCACTGAGGAAAACTGTATGGCAATATCTATTAGGATATGTAATAGATGAACATAAATATCCCCTATGACCTGGGAATTCTACTCCTAAGTATTAAGATATACCTAAGAGAATGTAAACAAATGTTTGGCAAAAATATTGCACTTTCATAATGCCTAATACCTGCACATAACTGGAATGCCCATCACGGGTAGAATGGATCAATTGTGGACTTATACAATGGAACACCACGCAATAATGAGAATGAAGTTCCTCACTATACCCAGCAATACCGACCAACCTCAGAAACAATGTTGAAGTGAGGAAGCCAGAAACAAAAGGAATGATTCCACTTACACAAAGTATGGGCAAATTTTATGCTTTTAGAAATCAGGATAATGGTTACCTTTGGAGACAGGCTTGAGGAGGGTTTCTGGGGGCGTTGGGAATGTTTTTTCTTAAATTAAATTCTGGGTATGTTCAGCTTGTGAAAATCAGTCAAACTTAGTACACTGAGGTTTGCGTACTTTTCTGTATATACATTTCAATCAAAAGTTAGTAAATACGGATGCTTGGGTTGAAAAATACCTCTAGGGAAACCAACAGGCAAGCTACAGATTGGGAGAAAAATATTTATAAAACATCTGACAGAAAACTGATATCTGGGACATCTCATAAAAGTTGATGGGAATGATCTGGCAGTTTCTTAAAACAACGAAATAAACAATATTTTATACAACCCAATATTTTCACTTCACGGTATTTACCCAAAAGAAATGAAAACGTATGTCCACAAAACGATTTGTGTAGGACTGTTCATAGAAGCATAATAACTCCAAACTGGAAACAACCCAAACGCCTATAAAGAAAATGGATAAATAAACTCTTGTTTATACAAAGAGCACTATTCAGCAATGAAAAGGAACACACAACATGGGTAAATGTCGAAAACACTGCGCTGAGTGAAAGGAGCCTAATGTAAGCCAGTTTATACTGTCTGATTCTATTTCTGTGAGATTCCAAAATAGGCAAATCCAGTCTATCTTAGGAAAACAGACAGCAAGAGATTGTCTCTGCAGAGGGTGGCGGTGGGGCAGACAAGGATTAGCAGGAAAGGGAACAGGGAACTTTCTGGAGTGACAGTAGTCTTCTAATATCTTGATAGGGGTTCAGATTACACAGGTGTATGACATTGTCAAAACCCAACAAATGTACCCTTAAGATTTTTGCAGTTCATTGTAACATGAGTTTTATATAGAAAGTAAAAAATAATACTGTAGCCAAACATTGAACTCTAGCTGATGACATGCATGCTAAAGTATTTAAGAGAGTAGTGGACAGATATCTATGATTCATTTTGAATACATTAAAAAATTGGGAGGAGGACTTCCCTGATGGTCCAGGGGTTAAGAATCCACCTTGCAATGCAGAGGATGTAGGTTTGATCCCTAGTCAGGGAACCAACTGGGATCCCACATGTGGCAGAGCAACTAGAGAGCCTGTGCACCACACCAAAAGATCTCCAGGGCTGCAACTGAGAGCCAAGGCAGCCAGATAAATAAATAGTAAAATTAAAAAATGAAAAATTATGTGGGATTGATAGATAAACTAATAATGGGAGAGTCTAGGTGGGTGTTCACTGTAAAATTCTTTCAATTTTTCTGTATATTTGAAAATTTTCTTATCATAAAATGTTGGGAGACATAAAATG
This sequence comes from Aepyceros melampus, assembly GCA_006408695.1. Lineage (NCBI taxonomy): Eukaryota > Metazoa > Chordata > Mammalia > Artiodactyla > Bovidae > Aepyceros > Aepyceros melampus. The sequence continues at coordinate 438,862 of SJXQ01005937.1, read as the reverse complement.
TCCCAATGAAGTCTCTTCCAAGAAGTACTGGGTCTTGCTTAAAATATACCACTTTTAAACATCCAGGCTTCCATATTTAATGCCAAAGATGGTATTTAAATGCTGAAGAAGATTACAGGTCTGTCCTATTTAATAATGTTGGCTATGGCATCATCTATGTTGTAGATATAGGAAATAAGTGACAAATGAAATAACAACTTATCAACAAAAAATGCACTGATGCATTGGTCCTACCCCTGAGTCCTAATCATTCATTTGGGGTGAGAGTGGGAATCAGAATTTTAAAAACTTCTCTAGGTGGTCATAAGGTATAACCAGGTTAAGAACCACTGATGGAAAGCCAGTATTTTGGCTTAGTCACAGGGCCCAACATAGTCGGTGCTGGCACAAAGTAGGTGCTCAAGAGATATAAAAAATATTAGTTGAATGAAAGGTTGATTCAGCGAGAGAATAGATATAAACGTGCTGCAAGGAATGTGTGGATCTTGGGCCATTAGTAATAATGTGCTATGAGGGACTTCCCTGGTGGTCCGGTGGCTAAGAATCTGCCTGCCAGTGCAGGGGACATGGGTTCTATCCCTGGTCTGGGAAGATCCCACATGCTGTGGAGCAACTAAGCCCATAAGCGACAACTACTGAAGCCTGTTCTCTAGAGCCTGAGTGTGCTGTGACTGAGAGTAGCCCCTGCTCACTGCAAATAGAGAAAGTCTTTGAGCAGCAATGAAGACCCAGCACAGCCAAGTAATAATAATAATAACATGATATAAAAAATAAAAACAGTAAAATAAGCATCAGTGGTATTAAGTTTTGGGATGGGGAGAGAGGAAAAAAAGAGGCCCTGGAAATGCAGGGTAGGGAAACTGGATTACTGGTGGGGCACAGGTAATAAGGCTCATTTTCCAGTTAGAGGTTAAGTGGACCCCAGTCACCCCAGAACAGGGGGCGAAGAGGTAGGTGGGTGAGTGCCTTGGGGAGTCCTGGCAGGCCCTGTGATGAGGGAAGGGGTTTGGTGTGGTCTGTGGTTCTCAGGCTTGGGAGTCAAAGTCCCACTCTGTTCCACACCAGACGGCCCTGAGCTTGGCAGAGCTCAGAGGCCTGGCATGGACCCCGCTCCCTGGAGGATTGATCGGCTGTGTGGCTTTGGGCAGCCATTTCAGTCCCTAGTTATGAACTGCAGGCAACAGTAGCTGCTCTGCTTTCCTCAGGGGGCACTGGGAAGATCAGAGAGAAAAACATGTGGGAACATCTTTCAGGAGCTGGAAAGTCCTAGGCACTCCCTCTGTCCTTAAGACCTTCCCATCCCAACCCAAACCTCTGGACTCAGCTTTCTTCTCAGGGTCCAAGCATCTGGCCAAACTGTAATGATGGTTTAGGCTTTGTCTTCCTAGGTTCTCCCAAAGTCTCACCCCATATCTCTGCTGGTTGGGAGCAAGAGTGAAAATACAGCAGTTATTTTGATCCACCTTCTTAGTATCCAGCACAAGGAGACCAGGGTTGGGGCTTAGACAAAGCTCTTCCTGGCATCCAGGCTTCCAGAAGGGCAGGGTAAGTGTGGCAAGAGCCTTGGAGGCCACGGGAGGGTGAAGGGTTGGCAGGCAGTGCTGGCACTTATGGGCTGAACTCTCCCAGATGAAATTTAGGACATTCAGTGAAATTTAAATTTCAGATAGGCAGTGCATAATGGATGGTAAGTCCAAATATTGTATTGGAGTCCTATATTTTTATTGTTAAATATGGCAGTGCTACTGCTGCTATTCAACAAAGTATTGGAAATCCTAGGCAGAGAAATCAGACAAGGAAAAAAGTCATCCAAATTGGAAAGGAAGGAGTAAGTTATCTTTTTTTTTTTCAGATTACCAAAAATGCCAAGGAATGCACAAAAACACCCATTAGAACTAATAAGCAAATTTAACAAAGTTTCAAGGCATAATATCAAAGTCAGATTTATTTCTATATTCCAGCAATGAAATTGAGATTTCAGATTCAACAATCTGAAAGGGAAATTAAGAAAACAATTCCATTTACAACAGCATCCAAAGAATAAAATAATGTGGAGTAAATTTAACCTGGGAGTCAAAGACTTGTACACTGGAAACTTAGTGTACATTGCTAAAAAAATTAAAGAAGACTTAAATAAGTAGAAAGATATCCTGTGTTCATGGATTAGAAAATTTAATATTAAGATAACAATACTCCCCAGAGTGATCGAAGATTCAGTGCAATCCCTATCAAAATTCCGGTGAGCTTTTTTTTTTTTTCCTTTTCAGAAGTGGAAAAGCCCATTCTCATATTCATAAGGAGTTCCAAGGGACTGAATAGCCAAAACAACACTGAAAAGGAAAAGCAAATTTGGAGGGCTCACATTTCCAGATTTCAAACTTATCACACAGTTGAAAGTGAAAAGATTAGTTAATCAGTTGTGTCTGACTCTTTGAGACTCCATGGACTGTAGCCCACCAGGCTCCTCTGTCCTTGGAATTCTCCAGGCTTGAATACTGGAGGGTGTACCATTTGCTTCTCCAGGGGATCTTCCCAACCCGGGAGCTGAGCTCGGATTTTCTGCATTACAGGCAGATTCTTTACCATATGAGCCCCAGGGAAGCCCAATATAATTAAAACATTGTAGTACTGGGGTAAGGATAAACAGATCAATAGAATAGAATTGAGATTTTAGAAACAAACCCAAAATATCTATGACCAGTTAGCTTTCAACAAAGTGCCAAGACCATTCAATGGGGGAAAGAATAATCTTTTCAAGAAATAGTACCTTGCTCCATACACAAAAATTAACTCAAAATGGATCAGCAATTTAAGTATATAGGCTAAAACTATAAAACTATTGGAAGAAAAAATAGGGGTAAATCTTTATAACTTCAGATTTGGCAACGGATTCTTAAATTTGATATCAAAGGCACAGGCAACATAGGAAAAAATAGACGTATTGCTCTTCACAAAAGTTAAAAACTTGTTCATCAAAGGCCATTATCAAGAAAGTGAAAAAACATACAGAATGGGGGGAATATTTTAAAATAATCTATCTAAAAGTATTCAGTATCTGGAAAACATAAAGAACTCTTACAACTCAACAACAAAAAGACAAACAATTGAATTTTAACAGAGGCATTTGAAAAGACATCTTCCCAAAGAAGTACAAATGGCCAAGAAGCATGTGAACACACGTTCAACATTATTGGTCATTAAGGGAGTGCAAATCAAAGAGCACAGTGAGGTATCATGTCACATCCACTAGGATATCTATAAATAATAAGAAGAAAGCAAATAGAAAATATCGTGTTGTTAAGGATGTGAAGAAACTGTACCCTTGTGCATTGCTGGTGGGAATATGAAATGGTGCAGCCACCATGTGGAAAGCAGTGTGGTCGCTCTTCAAAAGGTTAACAAGCACAGCAAAGAAGTTAACAAAGAACTATCATGAGTCTTAGTTTAGGCTGCTATCGCAAATGGCTACAGACTGAGTGGCTTAAACACAGACATTTATTTCTCACAGTTCTGGAGGCTGAGAAGTCTGAGATCCAGGGTGTCAGCACGGCCGAATTCTGGTGAGAAACCTCCTACTGCCTTGCCTTGCTATATCCTCACTTAGCAAAGACAGGAGAGAGAGCTCTCCCGTATTTCTGGTTATAGGGGCACTAATCCCATCATGTGGGCTCCATTCTCTCTTGTGACCTAATTACTTCCCAAAGGCCTCATCTTCAAATACTATCTCAGAGGGAGTTGGGCCTCAACATATGAATTTAGGAGGGGACACAATTTTGTCCATTGTACCATAAGATGCAGAAAATCTACTTCTAGTTATGCTGCTGCTAAGTCACTTCAGTCATGTCTGACTCTGTGTGACCCCATAGACGGCAGCCCACCAGGCTCCCCTGTCCCTGGGATTCTCCAGGCAAGAGTACTGGAGTGAGTTGCCATTTCCTTTTCCAGTGCATGAAAGTGAAAACTGAAAGTGAAGTCGCTCAGTCGTGCCTGACCCTCAGCGACCCCATGGACTGCAGTCTTCCAGGCTCCTCTGTCCAGGGGTTTTCCAGGCAAGAGTACTGGAGTGGGGTGCCATTGCCTTCTCCACTTCTAGGTATATATCCCCCCAATTGAAAATATACTATAACAGATATTTGTATGTGAATGTTCATAGCAGTATTATTCACAGTAGCTGAAAGATGGAAGCAACCCAAATGCCTATCAACAAATGAATGGATAAACAAAAAGTGGTGTATCCACACAATAGTCATCAATGAAAAGGAATGACATTCTGACACGTGCAGCAACATGGCTAAAACTTGAAACAGGCTAAGTGAAATAAGCCAGTCAAATATTGTATGACTCCACAAGGTATCTACAGCAGGCAAATTTACAGACACGGCAAGTATATCAGGGGTTACCAGGGGTTAGGGTAGGTGGGGATAATGGAAAGTTATTACTTAATGGTTGTAGAGTTTCTGTTTGCGAATGGTGAAGAAATTTTGGAAACAGTGGTTTTAAACATTGTGAGTCTAATTAATGCCATTGAATTGTACATTTAAAAATGGTTAAAATGGCCAATATTGCATTATATACATTTTACCAGGAACAAATAATTTTTATAAAAAAGAAATTAAGTACTGATACATGCTACAACTAAGATGTACCCTCAAAAATGTTATGCTAAGTGACAGAAGTCATGCACAAAAATTATATACGATTCCTTTTATGTAAAATATCCAGAATAGGTAAATCCATAGAGATACTAGAAAGCAGGTGGGTGTTGCCAGGGGAGAGGAGGAGAGGGAAACAGGGAGTGATTGCTTAGTGAATGCTGGGTGTTTTTCTAGAGGGTTGGAAACGGTTTCAACCTAGAAAGAGGTGATGTTTGCACAGCATTGTTGAATACACTAATGTCGCTAGATTGGACACTCTAAAATGGTCCGTTGCATGTTGTATGAATTTCACCTTAACTGAAAAAGGAATCTGGCAATCCTACACGGGGCCCCTCCCGAATCCTGCCCCTTGTCTAGCCCCTGGTTCCATGGACTTCTACTCTGCAACTACAGACTCAGATTCAATTCTTATTTTTAAGAATGTGATCCATCAGCAGCCACAGTCCTGAAAAAGCAGTCTCTGAGTCCTCAGAGGCTGCTGGGAAACAGGACCTTCTGGGTGATATTTGGGTGATATCACCCTCCTTGGGTGATATTTGCGTTAATTCATTTGTTACGTACCAACTATAGATCAGATTAAGTTCTGGCCCTCCGGTCGCGCAAAACCTGTGTGGGTGAGGAGATGGGAACAGATGAGCTACACAAAGAGACAATTATGATATGCAACATTGACCCTGAAAGACTGTGCTAAGGGGAAGGCATGATTAAACGATTATACGCGTCTAGAGGAGAGAGGCGGCTTCTGTGTGGTGAGGAGGAAGAGTTCCCGAGGTGGAAGGAGGAAGGGGGAAGGAGGAACCTAGGATCAAAAAGGCCTGGAACCAACAGGGTTCTGAGAAACGCGGGTGTCGTGGGCAGAGAAAAAGGCCAGAGCAGGTGTGGGGTCAGACTTTGAGGGGTGGTGAGGAGTTCGGGCACGTCTTGGGGGGACCACAGTGGATGGTTCCAGCAGGTTTTGTGGTCCGAGGTGGCCCTCAGGAGCTCCGGGGAGGCCTGAAGTTGTGTGCAAAATTGCATGTGCCTCTCATCACATCCCCGAGGGGGTCTGGGTCTCCAGGGTGGTGAAGAAGTGAACTGTTGGCCCCTGCCTTCCAGCCAGGCTGACTCCTCTCTCCCCCGGGCCCGGTGTGGTTCCAGACCATGTTTGCTGCCTGAACCACCTGTTCTCCACCTGCCTCTTGTCGCATCCTGTCTCCTCACGATGCCCAGGAGCCGTCCCCAGCTGCCTTTACTGCCTGGACCCCTCTGAGGGAGTCACTGTCATTCAGCTCCCATTTTGGGGTCTGCAGTCCTTCTCTCCATTGCAGAGGGCCTCGCCTGTGGCCTCCACCCCTAACAACCTGCTTCCGTCCTGTTCCACCCCTTCCCTCTCCTGACATAGCTCTCAAATGTCAGTGATGAGTGATGAGCGATGTCCCAGGTGCCAAATCTGAAGTCACCTCAGGGCACTGCTTTTTCTTCCGCCCCCTCCTCCTCGTCATCTTCTGAAAAGCTCTCCTCTCTTGACCTCCCTGACATTGCGCCTGCCTGTCTGAAATCTCCTCCTACTTCTAAGATCACGGCTTTTTCTGTTTCTCTTTCTGACTTTTCTGTGTTTTTCCTTACCTTTAAAACTGGGAGTTAAAAAATAGAACTAATTCACACACTTGGAGGAAAAGAAAAATCAAAACAGAACAAAAGAACATATAGTGAAAGTAACTTCTTCCTCCCATGATTTTCAATTCTCCAAAATCTCTCTCCAGGAGCAAATTTGAAGTCCTTCCAGAAATATGCCATCCCATACAGTAGCCACTAGCTATCCCTGACTACTGAGCACTTAAAGCGTGGCTAATTTGAATTCAGATATGTTGTAAGTATAAGACGCATGCCTGATCAAACTTAGTACAAAAAAGTATAAAATATCTCATCAATAATTTAAAGACACAATTATAATTCAAGAAAGCTAGAAAATAATTTTAAAATATTGATGAGATGTTAAGATGTGTGATTTGGGATATGTTGGCTTAAAAATATATCAAAATTAATCTCACCGGTTTCTTTTTATCTTGTCTAATGGAGATACCGAAAAAAAATGTAAATAACTTATAAGACTTGTGCTTCCGGCTAACATTATAATTTATTTGAGAGCACCATTCTAGAGCTAGACTCTGATTTATTTATAAATATACATGTATTCCTTTAAAAACACAATATGTACACAAATAACACAGTATGCAAACTTCTAAAAATTTCTTGTTGCCCTCAACCGTCTTTCTCAGAGATCAGGAGCATTTTACAGATGATGAAACTGAAGCTCAGAAGCCCAAGTGACTTTACCACGGTCAGTGGTATGGGTCTCTTTTCCCCCTTAGAAGTACTCGCTTCTGAGAGTCAGGCTCCATCATCATATCTGTCTTACATCTGTTGTGAGCTCAAGCTCCCACCGCTCCATAGTCGGTACATATTAGTTATCATGACATAATAGTATTGAGATGTGTAGTTTCACAGTTGATCTCTTTTAAAGATCCCAACAGCCCTTAACGTAGGTTGTTGCCACTTGACGTCAGTGCTTCCCCTCCACCACTGACTTCCTTCGGAGCCCACACCTGTTCCACTCTGGCCCCCGGTTCGCAGTGCTGCTCAGGGAGGTGTGACCAGGAGGGCCCCCTGAGTGTCCCAGGCAGACAGCTTACCAGGTGGTTGAGCATTCATCTTCTGGATCCAGGATCGGGGCTCAGATGCCAACTCCACCATTCTTACCTATGTGACCCTGAGCAGTGAATTTTGCCTCATCTGAATGAGTCAGCGTGAAAGTCCTACCTCAGAGACCTTGAGAGTGAGGGGGAAAGAAAGCCATCAGTGCTTAGACTAGTCCAGAGACGGAGCCTGTGTTTGTGGACCCAGCTACCTTACTTTATGTAGAGCTGTGGAAAGTTGTGTGGAATCAGGGCCTGAAAACTTGCAAGCACCTCTTTCATTGTACTGTCCATATTTTATAAGCTTCTGCTACCAAACATATTTTATCAGATGGTGTGATCTTATCACAGATTTGGAAAAGCTTTTAAAAACAGCTCATGGTCCGTGATGACCTGGGGCCAGGGGGGATGGTGGGTGGGGTGGGAAGCAGGCTCAAGAGAGAGGGGATCTGTGTATACACAGAGCTGATTCACGTTGTTGTACAGCAGGAACTAACCAACATTGTAAAGCAATTATACTCTCATTAAAAAAACAGAAAAAAACCCCACAGCTCATGGTATCAGTCGACAAGTGGATAGACAAACTGCATATCCATGCAATGGGATATTGTTCAGCCATAAAAAGAAATAAGCACTGATAAATGCTACAGTGTGGATGCACCTCGAAACATTATGCTAAGTGAAAGAAGCCAGACACAAAAGCTCACGTATTGTATGATTCCATTTATATGAAATATTCATAATAGGTAAATCCATAGGGAGAGAATGCAGATAGGTTGTTGCCAGGAGCTGGAGAGAGAGGAATAAAGAGCAGCTACTTAAGATATGAGGTTCGTTTTGGGGGTGATGATGATGTTTTGGAGCTAGATAAAGGTGGTGGTTGCACAGCATTATAAATGCACTGACTGCCACTGAATTATTCAGTTAAAATGGTTAATTTTATAACAAGTGTAGAGAGGGTGTGGAGAAAAGGGACCCCTCTACAGTGTTGGCGGGAATGCAAGTTGGTGCAGTCACTGTGAAAAATAGTATGGAGGTTCCTCAGAAAACTAAAAATAAAATTAGCATGTGATCCAGCAATCCCCCTCCTGAGCATATATTCAGACAAAATTTTAATTCAAAGATACATGCTACTTTATGTTCATAGCAGCACTACTCACAATAACCAAGACATGGAAACGACCTAAATATCCACCAACGGATGAATAGATAAAGAAGAAGTGGCACGTATATTAAATGGACTACTACTCAGCCATAAAGAAAAGAATGAGATGATTTGCAGCAGCTTGGATGCAACTAGAGATAGTCATGCTAACTGAAGTAGGTCATAAAGAAAAAGCCAAATGCCATATGATATCAGATGTGGACTCTAAAATATGGCACAAGTGAACCTACCTATGAAACAGAAACAGACTCACAGATACAGAGAACAGATTGCTGGTTGCCAAGAGGGGAGAGGGTTAGGGGAGGGAGGTGGGTAGGAGGTTGGGGTTAGCAGATGTAAGCTTTCATATGGAGATGGATAAACAACAAAGGCCTACTGCATATCACAGAGAACTATATGCAGTATCCTATGATAAACCATCATGGAAAAGAATGTTAATAAAGAATGCATATATATGTAAACTGAATCACTTGGCTGTATAGCAGTAACTAACACAGCACTGTAAGTCAACTATACCTCAGTAAGAAGTAAAAATAAATGATGAATTTTATGTTGTGAGAATTTCACCTCAGTGAAAAAGTAGCCTATCCCCATTCTCCCTTGGATGCTGTTAGAAACTCAGACTCCAATTAAGACCCCAGCTAGAGATCAGCAATCCTCTCACATTATAAAGGACAAACTTTGGGAGGTGGGATGGGGAGTGGCTCCCTAGGGGTCCCAGCTATAACAGAGCCAGAATCCAAGTCCCATCCACAGAACATATCTTTATTGAGAACCAGACCCAGTTCTGAGTACTGAGGATTCAGCCAGCCATGAATGAGACCCAGGGGTCCCTTTTCATGGAGTTTGCATTCTGGTTGGGGAAGACTGACAAACACACAGATAATAAAATATCAAGCAGGGAGAGAGCTATGAAGGGAAACAAAACAGATAAATGGTAGGCGGGAGGCAGCTAGAGAGGGCCCCTAAGATGAGGTGACATTTGAGCAAGCAGTGCAGAGCGGATATCTGGAGAAGGGTGTTTCTAGAGGAAGGACCAGCAGGTGCAAAGGCAGGAGCAAGGCAAGACCATGCTTGGCGTTTTAAAGACCAGCAGGGAGGCCATTTCTGTTTGTCATACTTCTGAGGGAGAGAGATCCATCCTGCCTGGAGAGCATGGTAGACTGTTCCATGCTTAATAGCTACCCAGTCAGTATTTAATTGATGCTCAAGGGTGGAGGAGACCGGGAGTCTCAGCAGAGTCTGGGGCAGTGGCAGAAGCTACACAGGTTTTTGGCTGGTGGAGAGGTCAGAGCAGCTGCCATCTACCCAGGCTGGCCCCTGGGTCCTGCGAGGGGAGCTCCCCGAGGCCTCCTGGGTGGACTCCTGCAGGGGATGGGGTTGGGGTGTTCAGGCAGCTCTGAGTCGGGGTGGTGGTCCTTAATTGGCTTCTCTGAGCATGGAATCCTCCATGCGCCATCCCAGGGAGATGCTTACCACCTCTCCACCTGCCTGCCTGGTTGGGAGAGGGGACATGGCAAGAGGGGGACTGGAAGTGGTGGGGGGTGCTGGAAGGGGCTCTGAGTTAAAGCGGGGCATTCATACTGGGTAGAGGGGGCTGGTGAATTCTGAGATGTTTTCTTGCTCGAATAACCAGACACAGCTCCTGCCCAAATTGGGGTAAAGAAAAAAAAAAAAAAGAGTTGTTTCAGGCAAGAGTGGAACCTAGTCCCTGCTCGCTCATTTTTATTTCACTTTCTGACTCATTCTTGCTGCATCAACGGTATTTGAGGTACAGATGGTTAATTTAAAGACTGAAACTCGGTGATTAATTTTAAGGCTCCCCAACTTCCCAGCTAGTTGGGTGATTTAGCTTATTTCTCTGATCTTCAGTTTTCCTGTCTATAAAATATGGGTTAATACAAAAAAGAAGGAGCCCAGTAGCCAGCATACGGTGGCACTCGACCATCCAAGCCTAAAACCCTGAAGCTGCCTTTCGGTTTCTGTCTGAGGTTGAGAAGATCCGCCTGAGCAGTCAGCTCTCCATGGGGACTTCTGACTCCAGCACCATCCATCCCAGCTCCCCTTGGCAACACATAGGTCACCTGCGGGGGTAGGGTGACGGCTGACCTGTCCCTTGGGTATGGGGCAGCATTTAGGGGAACAGCTTGAAAGTAAGAACCTGCCGTTATGCCTGCATCTCTGGCTTGAGGCTAGCTGCCATGCCCACCCATGCACCACCACCTTCCCCAGGTACTGGTTCCTCAAGATTCCTGCTCCCCCTCTAGGAATCTGTTCTTTTTTTCTGGTCATGCCACGAGGCATGGAAGATCTTTGTTCCCTGACCAGGTATTGGACCCTCAGCCCCTGCAATGGAAGCGCTGAGTCTTAACCACTAGGCTGCCAGAGAAGTCCCTGTGGCATCTGTTCTGGATACCACCTAGAGGGGCTGTGGACTCCTGTGGCTCTGTCTTCACCTCTCATTGGCCACTCAGAAGAGGGCCAAAGGCTGTCCTTGGTCTTCACCATCTACCAGGTGGCTTGATAGGTGCTGGACAGGGTTGCTGGGCTTCTTGGGTTACAAGGAGCAAATATTCCTCAAAATACGCTGGAGGTAAACATGTGGTCCTCTCTCCATGACACTTGCCCAGTATCATCTAGGGAAGGGAAGAGGAAAGAATCAGTGGGAGAAGTTAGGGGGCAGAGATACATATCTGTGATTCTGGTGGCATCAGACTTGGGAAAGATGGGATAATGGCTTAAGCAAGTGGACAGTGGAGCCCAAATGGCCTGGGTTCAATTCCACTACTGTCTGTCCGACTAGTTGTGTGACCGAGGGCAAGTTACTTGACTTCTCTGGACCTCAGCTTCTTTATCCTTAAGACAGGGATAAAATACTAATAGAATCAGCCTCCTGGGGATGTTGCAAGATTTCATTGATTAATATTTGTATAGTGTTTAGTACAGGCTTGGCACAGAGTAAGTACTCGATATCTTTTTATTATTTTCTTTCAATTTATGTAGTTCATTTTACATATCTTTGACAGTGAAATTTTTAAATTGAAGAGTAGTTGATTTGGGCTTCCCTGGTGACTCAGTGGTACAGAATCTGCCTGCTAATGCAGGAGACATGGGTTTGGTCCCTGGGTCAGGAAGACCCCCTGGAGAAGGAAATGGCAATCCACTCCCGTATTCTTACCTGGGAAATCCCAAGGACAGAGGAGTCTGATGGGTTATAGTTCACGGAGTTGAAAAGGAGTCAGACACGAGTTAGCAACTAAACAGTAACAATTGTTGATTTACAATATTATATTAATTTCAGGTGTAGAACATAATGATCCATTATTTTAACGGATTATGCTCCATTTACAGTTATTATGCAACATTAGCTGTATTCCCTGTGCTGTACAATATATCCTTGTAGCCTACTTATTTTGTACCAGTAGTTTGAACCTCTTAATCCCTACCCTACCCTACTTCTCTCTCCCTACTGATAGCCACTAGTTTATTCTTTGTATCTGTAAGTCTGTTTCTGTTTTGTTATATTCGTTTGTTTTATTTTTTAGATTCTATATATAAGTGATAATATACAATGGTTATCTTTCCCTGACTTATTTCACTAAACATAATACCCTCCAGGTCTATCAATGTAGTTGCAAATGACAAAGTTTCCTTTTTATGGCTGAGTGATATTTCATTGCATGTATCTACCACATCTTCTTGATCCATTTATGTGTTGACAGACACAGAGGTTCCTTCCATATCTTAGCTATTGCAAATAATTCTACTGCAAACATTGGGATGCATGTATCTTTTCCAATTAGTGTTTTCATTTTATTTGGATAAATACTCAGAAGTAGAATCGGTAGATCATATGGTATTTCTATTTTTTAGTTTTTTGAGAAGCCTCCATACTGTGTTCCATAGTGGCTGTACCAATTTACATTCCTACCAACAGTGTACTAGGGTTCCGTTTTCTCTACATCTTTGCCAGTATTTGTTATTTGTGGTCTTTTTGATAATAGCCATTCTGACAGGTGTGAGGTGATATTTTGTTGTGGTTTTGATCTGCATGACAGTGAATTTGTTTTTGTTTGCTGAAGTTGTCATCTATCTGGGCATTGGGGTTACGATGGAGGGAGACAGACATTAATCCAGTTCTCATAAATAAATGTACAGTTGCAGTGAGGATCTGGGCTTTGAAAAGGGGAACATGGGAATCAGAGAATGCTCAATAATGGAAATAGACCCAGCCAGGCTGGTGAGGGTGGGCTTCCTGGAGGAAGTGACTTTGGACCCAAGATTTGAAGGGTGAATAGGAGTTTTTAGTCTAAGAAGGGAAGAGAAATATTTCAGGCAGAGGAAATAGCAAAGACCCTGTAAATGTGAAGGACTGACTCACCCAGATTTGCTTTTAGTTCACTTTAGCTCAAGCATTCTCTTTAGTTCACTTTTTTTCATTAAATCATTATTGAAAAGGGACTGAATAGATTTATAATAGTATTAGACTATTTCTTTATAATAAAAATTATTACTTTCCCGTCTTTTAAAAATTATGATAAAAAGCAATATAAAATTTACCATTTTATCCATTTTAAGTACAGTTCAGTAGTATTAAGGATATTCACAATGCAGTACAATTGATCTCCAGAACATTTTCATCTTACAAAATTGAAACTCTGTCTCATTAAATAATAACTCCCCATTTCCTCTTCCCCTCTGCCCCTGGCAACCACCACTCTACTTTCCGTTTCTGTCAGTCTGACTCTTCTAGGTACGTCACAGAAGTGAAATCACACAGTATTTTCTTTTTGTGATTGGCTTATTCCTCTTAGCATTATATCCTCAAGGCTCATCCATGTTGTAGCCAGTGACAGGACATCTAGGAGGCTTTTGCAGGAGCCCAGGCGCCAGCTGATGGGGGCTGGGCCTAGGGCTTGGCAACTGAGAAGGAAGAAGCAGGTAGGATCAGGGAGATTTGAGGGAGGCAGAGTCAGGGGATTTGGTGAAGGATGGGCTGGTGGCGAGGTTGGGTGAGGCAGGGCTCCCGCTTCTGGACTTAGCCTTCAGAGGGGCTGTGGACAGGCCCATGGCACTTAGAACTGTGGGCTTCTTTGGAGGATGTGGCTGATCCAGGGGCTGAGTTGCGAGCAGAGGAAACTGGGAAAGAAACTCTTCTCTGCCTTCAGCCCAGAGTCTCGTGGAGACCAGAGAGAAGGAGGCGTGAGCAGCTGCTCTGGTTTCTCTTTCCCCTTGTTTACATCTTCCTACAGAGCACGGCCCTTGCTACTCTGGAAAGATGGATCTGTATGGCATCCAAGATGGAAGGAGGATGGCACCTAAGAGTTTTGAGCCCTGTCCCTCCCTGTTCAGACAGCACCAGGCTGGGCACCACAAGTGTCTACCCTGCTCTCTCTGGTCTGTTTCATTCTCCATGGAATTCTAAAGTCCCTCCCACTTAGACACCCACCCCCCTTCAAAAGGCCCCATCTCCCCAAGGAAGTGGGTGGATAACTCTCCTTGTGGAGAGAAAAATCACGGAGGAAAGAATCCTAACCCCGACTGTCTCCAGGTCACATGGCAAGTCACTTCTTTCCCAGCCCATGTGCCCAGACAGCCCATGTTGAACGTGTACCAGGACAGCCCTGCACCAGACCTAGTGAGGAGAAGACAGATATGGGCTCCACCATCTGAGGAGCAAAGGATGGTAGATATGGCCTTGATATCAGTGTGTATTTCCCTGCTGACTCAGACGGTAAAGAATCTGCTTTGCAATGCGGGAGAACCAAGTTTGATCCCTGGGTCTGGAAGATCCCCTGGAGAAGGGAACGGCTACCTACTCCAGTATTCTTGCCTGGAGAATTCCATGGACAGAGGAGCCTGGCGGGCTACAGTCCATGGAGTTGCAAAGAGTCGGACACAACTGAGCTACTAGCACACACACCAGGATGAACAGGTGTGGTGGTGGCTCATGAAAGAAGGTGATTAGTTCCACTTGGTTTTGGGTGGGCAGCGGGGAAGAGTCATCAGGAAGCGCTAGAGAAGATGTGACTTTCTAAAACTGTGTCTTGAAAGATTTCTATCAGCATGGAGGTAAAGATCAGGAAGTGGGGCAGACAAGGGAATTCTTGGCAGGGAGACACGAGAAACAGGCTTGTGCCTTCAGCTTGTTATCAGCAGACATCTGCAGAGAGAAGTCAGCAGGGTCTCCATCCCCTAGGACTTGGCTTTAGTCTTTGACTGTAGATGGGGTGGGGATGGGGGGAAATGAGGAGCTTCTGACATGGAAGCCATTTAGGGGGGTGGTCAACTGGAGATAATGAAAATCATTCTCCAGGGAATTCCCTGGCGGTCCAGTGGTTAGGGCTCTGTGCTTTCACTGCTGAGGGTTTGGGATCTATTCCTGCTCGAGGAACAAAGATCCCACAAGCTGCATGGTGCAGCCAAAATATAATCCACATAGTACATGTGTACTCAGTCATGTCCAATTCCTTGTGATCCTGTGGATGTAGCTCGCCAGGCTCCCATGTCCTTGGGATTTTTCAGACAAGAATACTGGAGTGGGTTGTCATTTCCTCCTCCAGGGGATCTTCCCAATTCAGAGACTGAACCCTTGTCTCCTGTGTCTCCTGCATTGGCAGGCGTGCACAATTTACTAGACACCTAATGCTGCTTTAGAAGCCACACAAGTATTCATTACTGTAATAGTCACACCAGCACTTTGCAGTAGTCATCATGGTACCCATTTTCCAGATGGGAAAGCACCCAGTTGCACAGAGCAGGAAATAGGATTTAAACCGGGCAGTGTGGCTCCAGACTCTGTGCTTTCAACCACTGTGTTAGGCTGCGACTCCCAACCGGCTCTGAGCAGAAATGTTAGGACAGGGCTGGAGGGGATGAAGGAGTGAAAATGGCCAGGCGCTGGCCTCAGATGTGATGTGGGTGGGGGACAAGGTTGGAGCCATGGTAGCTGCTCAGATGTCATGGTGGTACCATTCATTGAGCTTTGGAACCGGGGTGGGGGAAAGAGAGTCTGGCTGACCTTGTTCTCCCAGTCTGTAAAATGGGGACAGGACACTTGCCTCAGTGGTAGAGGGAACCTGAGTGGCAGTCCTTTGGGCACTGCAGGTGCTCTGTCAGCATGGCCTGCCCCTGCCGTCTCGCCCCTGGCTCTGCCCGCTGCTGCAAACGTGCCTGCTGTCCCCTCTGTCCCCCTTCCAGACCACCTCAGGGGGCACCCGGCCCTCTGGGAATGTCTTTCTCTGTCATTTCCTCATGGAGCTAGAAGCGGCTTTGAAGTCTGCCCAGCTCTTTAGAGGGAGCGAGGTGAGAGCAGTTCAAGGCATGTGGGTTGGAAGTATTCAGAAATGCAGATGGGCCTCAGGACTTCCTTTTATTTTTGTTCAGCACATCTGAGTGTCTCGGTGGGTACCCCCTGCCCCGCATCTCAGAGGAGGGCCTCCCCACTATTGCAGGAAGCATGTGACAGCACCCATGGTGGTCGGGGGGGTTGGGGTCCTGCTGTGAGCTGTGGGCAAGCAAGGCAAGGCCAGGCTCTCACCCTCCTGCCCCGCCCTGCCACGCCACCAAAATAGAAGGGCCGAGGTGTCGGCCCCAGGGAAGGCCTGGCTGGGACAGCCTTTGAAGCGGGAGAGAGTCTGCAAGGAAGGCTGAGGGAAGCAGTTTGTTAATATTCACCGCGGAAGCAGCAGTCTTCCCTGGGTTTTCAGTGTCACCATGGCAGGCAGGCGGCAGAGACATCACCCGCCTAGTTCAACAATGCCAGGGCCTGGGAGACAAGGCCTGGGTTTGGCTCATCCATTGCTGAGTGACACTGGGCAGCTCACCTCCCTCTCTGGGCCTTGGTTGTCTCTTGTGCAGCATCAGGGACTGTGATCAGATCATCTCTCGGGCTGCTTCTCACTGCAGCAGGGAGGACTCACATCCTTGCTGCGTGGCCATGGACCCCCTTCCTATCTTCTGGGTGGGGCTTGGGCCTGGCTGGGCCTGGCTGGGACCATCACTGGGAAGCAGTAGGGATGCAGGGGCAGACCGAGGAGCGAGGAGCGGCGGGTTTGCCGAGAGTCTGCTGCCCTGGAGCATCCCAAGGGAGGAGAGAGGCCGTGGGCACAGAGATGATGCCTTGGTGGGGCAGGGGTGACATCTGAGATATTTAACAGTCAGGGCAGCTCTGGCTGCCTGAGCAGTTGGGGGGAGGGGGGCTGATGTGCCCGCTGTTAACCCTTTAGTTCCTAGGGGGCAGCTAGGTGTCCTGGGAGAGGGACCAGGAAGGCTGGAAAGGGAAATATTTCGGGGAGGGGCACACTTGGGACAGGGCATGTTTATCAACTGGTAAGGAAGTGTTTCAGCATTCTGATGACCCGTGTGACTGTACCAGCAACCTGCTGTCTATCAGCTTTGTTTGCGGGGAGGGAGGGACAGAGAAGTCAGCTGAGGCCCCCAGGGAGCTGGTTTCTAGCCCTTTCCACTATCAAGAAAAGTGCTTTCATTCAGAGTGGGTGGCAGGTCACTGGTCCCACTTGGCCCAGCGCCCAAGGTCCCCAGCCTGCTATCCGAGGGTACCCCTCCTCCCTCCACCCTCAGGAGCAGTGAAGGGAGGCTCCCTCCCCTCACTCCTCTCCACATTGTAGCCGGGCTGCCCCACCACTGGCTCTGCTTCCTTTGTGTCAGCCGTCTTCCCTCCCCTACAGAGGGCCCGTCCCACCCTCCTACCCTCAGGGATGACCCTTCCCATCTCCTTCTGCTTGGCCAGTGGAGGAGAAAGTTGAGATGGGGTTGCAGGGAGGGGGAGGGGAGCAGGTGCACCATAAGGGCAGCTGGAGGGGGAGACCCAAGTTCTTGGTACAAGTCCCCACTCTGCCCGCTGCCCCGACTTCCCTGTGCAGCAATTTCGGTTTCTATTTTAAACAGTTTGGGTTGGTTGCTTCCCTGCCTTCCTGCTGGGTGTTTATAGTGGGGAAAATAATTGGTGATATTTGCACAGATGTGCTGGTACTGCGGCTCATCACGGGCACCTATGCCCAGGGGATCCTCCCTGCCCCCAGCTCCTCTGCCAGCCTGAGGAACCAGCCAGGAAGAGGGGGGTAACTGCCGGCCCCCTGCTTCCCTGGAGCCTCAGGCACTGAGACTCAGGCAGAGCTGGAAGCAGGAGGCCTGATGTGCCCCAGGCATGCCCAGAGGCAGGCCCCGGCTTGCCAGGGGAAGGGGCCCTGCCCAAGTGGCAGGGACTGATCAGGACAGGCCCCAGGTTCCATAGGATGGGCCCTTCCGAGGGATCTGGGCAGAGAAGCCCTGAGGGGCTCTGTTACTGCTGACTCCATTTTCTCCTGCAGAGTCTGAGTTTGCTGTTGAGGGTAGTGGGTGGGTGAGGACCATGGGGAGAAAGACCTGGGTTGAACACAGGAAATTGTTGGCCTGTTTCTCTTTTGTCTCCAGGCGTGGAGCAGCGTTCTGGGGGGCTGGGCAGGAGGCAGGGGCTGCAGGACCTGGACTGGAGTGGGTACTGCACACTGCTGGGCGCCCAGCCCACTGGGGATGAGGAGACCCCAGAACGGCGGGGCTGGGTGGGGCCACTACGTTTCCTGCATCACGCCGGCATGGGCATGTGCTGTGTGTGTGTGTGTGCATGCGAGTGTGTGCACACAGTATCTGTGCTTGGGTAGGCTGTGCCCATGCGTGCACATGCGTGGATGGAGGTGTGTATGTATGGAGGTGAGGGCAGACACATGCTTTGTGTACATGTACGCACGCACGTGTGTGTGTGTCTGTGTCTTGGTTTACATTCCCCAGGGTTCCTCTGAGGCAGGGGTTCGATGTGGGTAGTTTATTGGGAGCTGAGGAGAAGGCAATGGCACCCTACTCCAGTACTCTTGCCTGGAAAATCCCATGGATGGAGGAGCCTGGTAGGCTGCAGTCCATGGAGTCTCGAAGAGTCAGAGACTACTGAGCGACTTCACTTTGACTTTTCACTTTCATGCATTGGAGAAGGAAATGGCAACCCACTCCAGTACTCTTGCCTGGGGAATCCCAGGGATGGGGGAGCCTGGTGGGCTGCTGTCTATGGGGTTACAAAGGGTCGGACACGACTGAAGCAACTTAGCAGCAGCAGCAGCAGCAGCAGCACTGGGAACTGATCCCAGGAAGCAGGAAAATGAGGAAGAAGATGGGGACAGAAGGCAACCAGCGAGGGACGTGCTTTTGGTTAAATTGACACTGCCAGTAGCTGAAGCTCCACCCTTCTGGGGAATCCTCAGAGCAGGTGGAATATGGCTGGTGTCCTTCCATCGAGACGCTGTGAAACCTGGGGGTATTTGTCCACCAGCTTCCATCCATCAGTGGTTGAAGCACCTTCAGCTTATCCTGCCTGTGGGCCAAGTGGAACAGAGTTCCCAGGAAGCAGCCTTCGGTGTGGGGAGGTAAAAGCTGCAGGATGTAGGTGGCATCACCGGGTCTGCTGCCGCATGATGAGTGTGCTGGGTGCAGTGACGTGCTGCTCAGGGCCCCACGGGAATGTCGGGCTTCATCCTCTAGCAGACAACCTTCAGGCATCCCCCAACCTGGGAGCAGCCTTGGCTAAGACAGCCACTTTGCCCAAGGGTCACGGCCCTTTTCTGGGTGGCTCCCATCCAGTGACTGATTGACAAGCAGCAATGGAGGCCTTGCCCTTTGTCCCACCTTGAGTCAACTCTGAGGGCACCTTGGCTCCAGGCCCCACCTCGGGTTGGCCCAGACAGTCATTTGGCCAGCACTGCAGCCTGACCGGAGAAGGCAATGGCACCCCACTCCAGTACTCTTGCCTGGAAAATCCCATGGACAGAGGAGCCTGGTAGGCTGCAGTCCATGGGGTCGTGAAGAGTCGGACATGACTGAGTGACTTCACTTTCGCTTTTCACTTTAATGCATTGGAGAAGGAAATGGCAACCCACTCCAGTGTTCTTGCCTGGAGAATCCCAGGGTCGGGGGAGCCTGGTGGGCTGCTGTCTATGGGGTCGCACAGAGTTGGACATGACTGAAGCGACTTGGCAGCAGCAGCAGCCTGACCTCTCCATAGTTTGGATCTGCCTCCTTCTGCTCCTCTCCTCGAATGTTCTCCCAAGAGTATCTTCTAATGAGTATCATGCAGTGGTCTCTGTCTCAGGGGTACCCAGCCTGTGCAGCATGTGTGTGTGTGTGTGTGTGTGCGTGCAGAGCTGTGTCTTCTAAGTAGTCATGTGTGGGTATGGGCATGCCAGTGTCCTCCATGCAGTGATCTAGAGACCAGGCTGTTCCCTCTGATAGTCCAGGCAGGTTCCTGGGGGCCTGGAACAGAGAGGATACTAGGGATTCGGTGCTGAGATTGGGGATTGAATCAGACAGAGATGGTTTCCTCCCGATACCACACTTGAGCAGCCCCCATTGGGACTCAAGAGAGGGCATCAGAGGAGTGGGGTCCTTGGTGACCGCATACCTTGTGTCCACCCTGATGGCTCCAGGAAGCTCAGGGGAGCCTCAGTAACCCTGGCCCACATCTCTTCCTCCTGACCTCCAAGGCTCTCAAGTCTAGAATGGATTTTTCTTCAGCCTGGATGTTGCCTTGTCTTGCAGAGTCAAATGCAAGCACACCATCACCCGGCATCCAGGCCACCCCCAGCAGAGTAGTCCTCCAAGCCAGAGCGCCTACCCCTTCTCCTAAGGCCTGGATGTGGGCAGGTCCTCTAGAGAACATGCTGCAAGGGGCCAGGAGCAGTAGACTGGGGGTTGGAGATCAGTGTTGGGGAAGGATTGGACGCAGGCAAAGGTGGAGGTAGGCAGGGACAGCAAGAGGCCCAGAGGGCACCAGGTGTTACAGAAATGTTTATTACAAGGATAAGTATATACAGTAATGGGACATTAAAACTGCTGATCCTGGGCCTGTGAGACTTCAGGGGATGTATTGATTGGAGGGCTGGGTAATGCCTGGGCTCGCGGAGGATGGTGGACAAGTTGGGTTCACAGCCCCAAGCTCTGGATGGGGCCCCGGAATGACCAGGTCCACAGATCATGCACAGTGAGAGCCATAGCTTGAACGCTGGCAGGCCTGCCCTCCCAAATGTGCTCCTCCTGCCTGTCTGGGTGTTTCTAGAATTCTGAAATTTCTCTATTGGCTAAGTGTTAAGAGCAGCTCTGAGAAGAGGTGCCAGTGAAGAAGCTGCAAGGCTGACCAGGGGTCTGTCACTGACCTCCAGCATTCAGAGGTGGAAAAAGATCACTGGCATTTGAGACACAGGCCTGACTTTCCTCTTCTTTGAGTTGGTGGAGCTTTCAGTTTGGCTCCAGCCGGATGTTTTAGGCGTAATCCAACAGCTCCAAAACTCTCATGGGAGGCTCCTGTCACATACCTGCCCACAAATACTAAGGGTCATCCCTTAGTATCCCTTCAATACATTCTCTATATCCATCTAGACCTTGATCACCTCCTCTAGGAGGCCCTCCTGGGCTGCTCAGCTGCCATGCCAGCCTGGTGTCTCCCTCATCTACACTCATTACACAGGGTCTCCTTGCTACATTCCCCCATGGCTGGAACCAGGATCCTGCACTCAGTGGCTGCTGGACTGATGGCACTCTCTCTCTCTGTCTGCCTGGCATGGTGCCAGCTCAGAGCCCTGGAGGAATCCAGAAAAGGAGGATGGGGGCAGAGAACAGGAGCAACGATATTTCAGGGCCCTCCAGGCTCTCTGTCATCTCATCTGCCTTTCCCTCCTGCATAAATATGCTCCAAGAACCTGCTCTCAGTACAGTTTACCTGCCCTAGGCACCCCTTCTCCACCTAGAATCTACTCTGTCTTACAAGCCCACAGAAGAGGTAAGCACCCTCTAGAACCAGAAAGATCAAGGGGGTCCCTTTGTATGCATTTCCATCTTGGCTGGCTGAGGTCTGGGCATCACAGGCCAGAGAGTGGAGTTGGGAAGTTCAGGGAGACCCCAGGTGGAGACTTCTGTGCGTCTGCCCCCCAGGCACCCCTTTCTCTCTCTGTAACCTGCTCTTCTCTGTGGAGAGGCTAGCAGAGTTGGGTAGTGGGTGGCTGCAGGGCAGGAGACCCTTTGGGGAATGAGCAGAATGGGGAGAGCTCCCAGCCAGAGGCAGCTCTGCCTGGATGGCCAGGGGGGCAGCCCTGCCCTCTCCTGGACTGAATGATGCCCCCGGCCTGCTCTAGGCCAGTGGCAATGGGCGGGAGGAAGTGAAGGTCACGCCCCGCAGGCTGCAGCCTGGGAAGCCTCCTCCTGAGAAGCCACCCCCATGAGTTGTCTCCCCAGAGAGTCTGCTACCTCCAGCACCCCACCTCCACCTCCTCAGGCAGAGTAGGGGAGTCAGGACGCCAGACCTTCTTGGCCACTAGCCGTGGCCATTCTGGGACATGTAAGCTGCCAGGGCCACCACCACGGCTACATAGAGACCAGCCCCCACAGCGATGGAGAGTGTGGCCAGGAAGAGGGCCCGGCGGGAGGTGGTGTTGGCCAGACGGAAGTCCCCCTTGGAGATGGCCTTGCTGGTCTAAGGAGAGAGAGGCGCTGGTGAAAGGGAACATCCCCACGCTCAGCAAAATAGCCCCAGCCCCCCAGGCCCTGACCCCAGTTGCCCTGGGGAGAGGGGGGCAGAGCAGAAGCCCTGGGCCCCCATGGGCCTTACCCCCTGGGAGAAGTAGAAGGCGGCGATGCCCAGGGGCCAGAAGCAGCAGAGCATGGAGAAGATGGTGAGACCCAGGTGATCTCTGGGAGGCAGCGTAAGGAAATTGTCTTCACTTTCACTTTCTGTCGATGTGGCGTCACTCTGCAAAACACGAGTGGGCTCTTGTGACCTGGCCCGGGACACCTGTCGACAGTGGTGTGGGGCTGCGGGCAGACTCATCTGTCGTCAGTGGGAGTGTGGGTTGGCCTCCGGACTCGCTACCAAAAACCTTGACAATGGTTCAATGATTCCACGCTTTTAGGGATTTATCACTAGGAAAGACTACAAGTATACACATGCAAGAATACAAGCACAAGTATACGCGTAGTAGGATGTTCATTATAGGATAGTAACTGTGGAAGATCAGGAACAGTCTCAGTGCCCAGTGACCAGGAGGCTGGGTTAATAAGTGGTGGAAGAATTTACAATGGGACACCATGTAACCCTTAAAATTCACCTTGGTAGAAAATATTAGATTACGTGGAGCAAATACGTTGCTTAGAGAGGAAAATTCAGTTACAGAAATATGAATAGCAAGAACTCTTTTGGGGAGTAAGGTAGAAAAAACCGTAAGTAAAAAGACTGGAAGATCATTCACTAAAATAATCGCTATCTTTGAACAATTTTTTGCATTGACTTTAAATTGCTTATATAATTAAGAAAACAAGAACCAGGTGAACTTTCCTCAAAGACCAGAAGTCCATAGATGGATAGGTGAGTGGACAAAGACAGTGCTTATCTATATGTATAAGGGAATATTATTCAGCCATAAAAAGAAGGAAATCCTGCCATTTGGGCCAACATGAGTCTTGATACATTATGCTAAGTGAAATAGTAGTAGTAGGGTTAGTCACTAAGTTGCGTCTGACTCTTGCAACTCTATGGACAGTCGCCTGCCAGGCTCCTCTGCCCATGGGATTCTTCAGGCAAGAATACTGGAATGCGTTGCCATTTCCTTCGCCATGCTAAGTGAAATAATCCAAGATAAATACCATTTGATCTCACTTATATGTAGGATCTAGAAAAGCTGAACTCATAGAAACAGTGAGTAGTTCGGTGGTTGCCGGGGGCTGGAGAGTAGGAACAATGAGGAGAAGTTGGTTAAAGAGTAAAAACTTCCAGTTACAAGGGGAATAAGTTCTGGGGGTCTGCTACAGGGTGGTGGCTATAGTTAATAATGTATTATATACTTGAAAGTTTCTATGGCACTAGATCTTAGATATTCTCATTATAGCAACAGCAAAATGGTAATTAGGTGAGGTAAATGGTGTGTTAACTAACCTTATTGTGGTAAACATTTTGTGATACATACATCAATCAAATCATGGCATTAGATACCTTAATGTTACATAACAATTATATCTTGATTGAACTGGAAAAAAAAAAACAAGAACAAAAAATGCTATTAAAAAGTCAAATAGTCATAACCTTTAAAAATTGTGAATCACTATGTTGTACACCTGAAACTTACGTAATATTGTTCATGAGCTTCAGTAGAAAGATACCTTAATGCAATAAATAGTAAAAAAAAAAAAAAAATTAGTCAGCTCTAACTAGTGTTTCTCAAAGTGTGGATAGCATCTATGTCAGAGGGCTTTTTCTTTAGTAAAATACAGATTCCTGGGGTCCAGGCTGGGCCTACAAAATCTCAGTATCCGGAGGTGGGCCTGAGAATCTGCATTTACACACACGTGCTTACCTCTTCTTCCTCCGGGTCACCCTCTTGGCCTTGGAGCTCCTCTTGAACCCCGTAGGACACAGTCTGGATGGCGACATCCTCTTCCACTTGGCCAGGTTCTGTGGACCGCTCCGTAGGCCCAGCCAGGGGCTCCCTGTCCTCTGTGAAGCTGGTCTCACAGCTGCCTGCCCTGGGCTCCTTGACCTTGTCCCTCCCCAGGAGGCAGCTGGGCCTGTACCAGGCCTCCACGGCCAGCTGCAGGGACCCGGGGTCCAGGAGCTGGTGGGCATGCGCAGGGCCAGCACCACCCAGGAGGTAGGAAAGATCTTCTCCCTGCACGGCCAGGCGGGAGAAGCCTCGGGGTAGGGGTAGGGGCTATGGAGGTGCGTGGGGCTCCGAGGCAGCAGCGGGTTCTGCAGCTCACTCAGACTCTCCATGATTCTGGGGGCAGCTCCGGGGAGGGGAGCCCCAGAGCCCCGGGACTTGGTGGCCAGTTGAGCAGTCCTCAGAGGGCCTGCTGGGGAGAGCAAGACAGACACTGTGGCCGGCATTCTGGATGAAGGACAAGAAGTAGTGAAGAGCACAGACTCTGCAGTCTGACTTGCCCTGGACCCTGCCTGTTTCTTTGTCTGCAGCAGAACTTACCTCATAGAGTTGGGTCATTCATTTATCCATTCACCGCATCGTCACTGAGCATCGGTGATGGCCAGGTGCTGTACGGATGCTGGGGATGAAGCAGGGAGAGGAAGAAGGATGCGCTCTTGGTCTTCCAGAGCTCACAGGCTGGTGGAGAATATGCCTGCCCTGAAGGGGAGGTACAGCAGAGGGTGTCAGAATATACGACGGATAGAACTGACACAGAGGTGCAAGGGGATGCTTTGGAGCTGAGATCTGAAGGAAGAAGATGGGTTGACAAGGCGAGGGGAGGGGGGCACATTTCACGCAGTGGGAGGATAAAGGCTGGTTGGCCTGAGAGCTGGAGATGAGGCTGGTGTGGCTGCGGGTACAGAGAAAGGTGTGAGATGGACTGCGGGGCCAGACAATGCAGCCCTGTTGAGGTCAAAGGGGCCCTCAGGGGTCTTGGTAGGGTTGATAGGATGAGACTTGGGTCCTGAAGCCTTCCTTGTGGCTGTGTGTGTGGGATGGCTTGCACTGACTGTCTCGCGGATAGGAGGCTTTGCCATGGCTTCTGATAAACTGAGGGCCACTGAGACTCCGAGCAGATGGAGAAACGGGGGGTGGGCCTTAGGAGACACTGTCAGCATCAATGGCAGGTGGGATGCTGCATCGACAGAGGATTTGTTCTCGGGTTGGGTGGGCCCATGTTTAGCTCCGAGCTTGCCCATGCCATGTGCTCACAGAGGTCAGCTCTTCCTGGTGGAGGCGCTTCTCCCCAAGTATGGTCTTAGGGGGTGCTCCTTAGGCTCACTTCCCTTCTAAGGCGAGTTCTGGGATCTGGGGGAGGGCTTAGGCCACTGCTGTCTGCAGGGGGGTGGAGCTCATCATCCCGGAGGCCTCACTGCTACTCTCTCCTCCTTCCTCTCTAGAGGTCAGACATGCAGGGAGCAGAGCCCTTGGACTACAGTGACGTGGAGGCACTCCTTGCTGCTGATGGGGAGCTGGCATCCAAGGCAGAGGCTTCATAAGGTCACACCCATGCCTGGGCTCCTCTGGGCTGATTCCCAGCAGGGCTGGGCTCTCTAACCCGCCAGGGCAGCTTCTGAGCCCCTGTCACAGCCTCCCCCAACCAGCAGACATGAGCCACAGCGCAGAGCTAAGGGACATGTGACCGCAGTCTCATGGGTTTGGGAGCTGGATACACAGTGTCCATTCCTGATCCACATTAGCTTTCTGACCTGATGGTTTCCCCATTTGGAACCAGAGAAGTTGGATTAAACAGCCACTGATGTCAATGGTGGCCCTAATATACCACAATTCCACAGCTTCGAGGAGCCCTCCAGAAGTGAAATTCCCCCATTCCCTGTCCTCTTTCAGTAGTCAGGAATGGATGAGCACACTCAAATAAGCCCAGGGGGTGCAGGACTCTCCTTCCCCAACGTGGCCCCTCCATCAGGGTCAGGGAGGCAAAGGGAAGCCAAGACATCTACTTGCCAGATGAGCCATGGAGCCAAGGGGTAATTGCCCAGCTTCCCAACTCCCTCTTGGCTGCCTTCTCCCAGCCCTGCCCCTCCACCTGGCCCCTGCCCCTGCTCATCTCACCTACTCTCTGGGCTTCCATCCATGTGGGCAGGGGCCTTTCTGAGGGAGTAGGGCTGGGGAGACCAGCCCTAGCATCTTCAGAATAGATGAATGCATCAAAATCACCCCTGCCCTATGGCTTGCCTCACCAAGAGCCTGCACTGTCACCCCTAGGGGCCAAGGAGAGGTATTTGTGACCAGGAATCAGGCCCTGGAGCTCTGAGGGGTGTTTGTGAGGGCCCTTATCCAGGGATGGTGGGGTGGCTGTGTCCCAGCCCATCACCCAGTTCCTGCCAGCCACCTTCTCTTGGTCAAAGTACACCCAGCTGAGTCTCTGAAACCCAAGCTATGCACTCTTTCCTGGATCAGTGTCCCCCTGCCCCCCAGCACATGCCCTGGTCGTGTCTTAAAGTAGAAATCAGTGCTTCATGCACAAAGGTGTATAAGCCTGGATTTTCCACCATAGGGACAGTCTGGAAGCCACCCGAATGTCCAACAACTGGGGACATATTAAATGAATTATGGTGCAAAAATAATGGTACAGGGCCTTCAAACAGGTTTGTAAAAAAGGAATAATATGAGAAAATGCTCTCTGCAGATTCAGTGAGAAGGGAGAAAAGAACACCGTATGTGCATGTGATCTCAACTCCGCCAAAATGTCAACAGTGATTATCTCCAGGGGTGGGAGCACAGGTGCTTTTCATTTTTTTTTTACATCACATTTTTTTCTGTTTTCCACATTCATTTTTTATGATGAGCATGCATTACTTTTAAATCAGAAAAAAATTAACGAATTTCTTCTGAGCCAAATTATCTACAATCAGTTTAAAACCTCCCCAGGCTGGGGCATTCCTTCTGAGAAAGAATGAGGCTGAGCACAGCATCAAACCCTGCCCCCGGCCAATATGCACAGAGAGGCGCAGAGCACACACACACAATCACACGCACCCGTTTTCGTGAAGTAACCAAGTCACAGGCTGCAGCACCTGCCCACAGCCTGGCTAAGGGTCGATTCTCTCAACAGGTTGTGTTCTCGCCGTCACCTGCCAGGGTCACACAGGAGTTCACTGGGCTGACTCTGGGAACCCAGCTCCAAGTCCTGGCCACCAGGAGGTGGTGGCTGGGCTCTAGCCCAGTCTTCTCTGGCCTTGGCCTGGCCTCACCTTTCAGCCTGTTGCTTAGGGTTGCCCCCTCTGTTCCCTGGAATAAGGGACTAGCGTTCAACAGAGAGCAATTTGCATCTCCACTTCAGCTGCCTGGTCTCACCTGGACTGTGGTCCTTCCACACTGTATGGTACTGTGTACACGCTCAATTGCTGGTGAGCATGTTTGTGTGTGTGTGTGTGTGTGTGTGTGTGTGTGTGCATGTGTTTACTCTGCTCCAGAGGAAAGGCATGAGATGTCTGGGATACTGAATGTAAGAAGATTGCCCCAAACATGTGGTCGTGGCTGGAGGTCTGGGTCAGGCCAGAAGGCAGGAGGAGAGGTGGGTCTGTGAAGCCACAGTCCCTGACTTCTTTTCTTTTGAGCTGAGAACTGAGCTAGGCTCTTGGGTGTGCCATGATAATCTGAGGAAGGAGAGCACACTGCTACCTCCCAGAAAAGGGACAGGAAACCATCCAAATACAGCCTCCCAAGGGAGTCTGATTGCACTGGAGTCCAGTCACACAGTGTTACATCAGTTTGCTTATCTATAAACTGTATGGAAAGGGTAGAAGGGGTTGATTTTTAACAGCTTAGCTCAAGATGACCCTAGGATTCTACTGGGAGAAGAAAGAAGAAGAAGAAGGTATATTTACTGAGTTTTTTGCCACGTGTCAGGAATTGAACTATTCTAAATGCTCATTTTGACTCTGTAATTCTAGTGGGGAAATAACAATAGGACAGAGGGCTTCTTTTCCAGCAGTTGCAGACTAACTTGTGTTACACAAACCTGCCTACGAAAGCCAGGGGAACTATGATGGCACTGAACAGTCGCCAAGGAAGTAAGAACTTGAGAGGTCAAGGGGCTAAGGACAGGTGAGCCTGACCTTTGGCAATACTTTCCCCCTCTTCCAGTAGGGAGGAAAACTGGAGTACAGGGATGGTTAAGGAAGAAGGGCTCCAGTAAGCATGTTCAGTTTTCAACTGGGACCACCTTAGGGCTACCCATTGGGAGCAGAAGAAAACCAGCAATAGATCAGCCCTCCCGAGGACAGAAACCATGCTTTGATCAGCTCTGCTCCTAACTGGATTAAGGTGATCTGCATATAATCTTGCTGTTTGCCAGAAGCAAAAATTGTCTTCAGGCAGTGGTTCTCAAACTAGCCAGTCTCAGCATCACCAGGAGGACATGTTAAACCCAGACGCCTGGCTTCTACCCTCAGAGTTTATGATTCCAGGATGAGGCTTGAGAATTTTCATTTCTAACAAGAATCTGGGTAAGTTGAATCTGCTGGCCCAGGGACCCACTTTAAGAACCATTGCTCTGATAAATCACAGAAAGAAGAGTAAAATACTGTAAAAGGCTGTATTTGGATGGCTTCCTGTCCCTTGTCTGGGAGGTGGCAGTGTGCTCTCCTTTCCCAGATCATCATGGCAACCCAAGTGTGATAACAGACATAAAATAATAAAGGTATTTAATTTATCCTAAATGAGGCAGAAGGAATATAGAACCAGTGAGACAAATAGAAAACAAATAGTAAGATGTTAGACTTATACCCAACTATGTGAGTAACTATATTGGATGTAAATGGAATAAAATTGCCCATAAAAGACAAAGATAGTCCCATAGTGTATTATTCCATTTATATGAAATTCTAGAGAAGGCAAAACTATGGTGACAAAAAGCATATCAGTGGTTGTTAAGGGCCAAGGTGGGGAGGGGATAGACTGCAAAGGGGCATGAGGATTTTGAGGGGTGATGTTCTGTATCTTGACTGTGGTAGTGGTTACATGACTGCGGGTATTTCACAAAATTCACTGAATTGTGTACTTAAAATGAGTGACTATTATTATATGTAGAGGAGATCCAACCAGTCCATTCTGAAGGAGATCAGCCCTGGGATTTCTTTGGAAGGAATGATGCTAAAGCTGAAGCTCCAGTACTTTGGCCACCTCATGCGAAGAGTTGACTCATTGGAAAAGACTTTGATGCTGGGAGGGATTGGGGGCAGGAGGAGAAGGGGACGACAGAGGATGAGATGGCTGGATGGCATCACAGACTTGATGGACAAGAGTCTGAGTGAACTCCGGAGTTGGTGATGGACAGGCAGGCCTGGCATGCTGCGATTCATGGGGTCTCAAAGAGTTCAACATGACTGAGCAACTGAACTGAACTGATTGTATGTAGATTATACTTCAAAGATGATTTTAAAAAGAGATAAAGACTAGATTTTTAAAACAATACAATCTGACAATATGCTACTTATAGTCAATGTACCTTAAATATAAAAATACAAAGAAGTTTAAAGTTGAAATAATAACAACTCACACTTAACTAAATTCTTACTGTGTCCTAGGCACCGTTCTAAATGTGATGTATTGTCTCATTTAATCCTTATAGAAACTCTATAAATCATTATCTCCATCATTGTCTCCATTTTACAGATGAAGACACTGAGGCATAAGAAACTTGTAAGTGCCCACAGGCATGCAACTGGTGAGTAGTGGACAGGACATGAAACCCTGGAAATCTGACCCCAGAGTCACTTTGCTTTGCTGCCACTATGTGTTGGTGGCCATCTATGGAGTGCTTGCTTTGTTCTGGACGCCATGGAAAGTGTTTCAGATGCAGTATCTCATGTAATCTGCCCTCTTAACCTGGGTGAGGGGGATTGCGACTCAGAGAGGTTAAATAGGTTTTCTGAGATCACACAGCGGGAGAGTGGCTGAGCCCCATCTGACCCAGTCTGTCTGATCAGAGCTGTTGCTGGCCTGAACAGCATCAGATTCTCTGGGATTAGCTGTGGGGGGTGGGGTTTAGAGGCAGTCTGCTGCACTGAGAAGAGGCAGGGTGAACACTGCTAAAAAGAGACCACAGGGACAGTATGATGTGGGACCAGAAGTTGGGTTGTTGTCCGCGGGATGGGGCCAGTCCTTATCAGAACGCTGTAAAATCCTAACAGTGACTTTTTACTGCATCCTCACGTGAGCCCCGTGTTTCACACACTGTATCTCAAACCTGTACAACAACTGATGAAATTGGCTATTATTATTTCTCATTTTCAGCTGAGGAAACTGAAGCTCAGAAAGGTTAAGTAACTTGCCCAAGATTAACAGTATCAGACCCTGGATTTGAACCTAAGTTTAACTGAGTCCAACCCCTGGCCTTTCAGAGCCTACCTGTGTGTAAAGGGTTGTGATAAATGGTGTGGATGTGAGAATGGCAAGGACTTGGTCTTGAATGGGTTAAAACCAGAGACCTTATTGAAGGGAATGGGAAATGGGAGCTTTAGGAAAAGATTAAGAGATTTGAGGTGATTTAGCAGCCCAGGGATGGCTGCCTAGATAACCTTAAGGTCTGGATTCAAATAAATGCAGAGCTATAGTGAGGAAGTTCAACCTCTGACCACTATCTCTCAGTGCAACAAGAAAGACTGCTTCTTAACTGGAAGATAAAAGCCAGAACTTCCTAGCAGGGCAGGAGATTAAATAGAAATGATTACAATCCAGAGGAGAGGTGCTATCTTTAAGAATAGGTGCTAGACCAACTTCCAGGCAGATAATATGTAAACTGTTCTGTAAACTGTGAAGTCCTGTGACTTGAGAGGCTGTTAGTAGATGACTTGGGGCTGGATTGGATGATTTCTGGCCTGTAAGCAAGAGAGTCATCAAGCCAGCTTTGGAGTCATGGACGCTGCTTGTTGCATCTGACAGCAAAGAGAGAAAGAGTCAGGGGTCAGGGTCGAGGTGGGAGGCAACAGAGTTGAGGGAAAATGGGAGATTTAGCTTTCTTTGCTTCAGTTTCCTCCTCAGGAAGCAGACACAATTGATTATCCTTTCTTTCTCCTCTGTCTTCAAATGCTCCTAACTCTTGATCTTCCCTAATGGCACTTAAACATATTGTCATTCCCTGGCTTGAAAAAGAAATCGTGATAACTGCACAACCTGACTGTCAACCCTTTGACATTCCTCCCATCGAGAAGTAGGGGTCTATGTCCCTCTTTTCTAAACTGAGTAGGTTTGTGACTGCTTTGACCACATAGCACAGCTAAAGTGATGCTATCAGACTTCAGAGGCCAAGTTACAGAAGGTCCTGCATCTTTCTTGCTCACTGGAATACTCACCCTTGGGACCTGAGCTGCTCTGAATTACCCTGAAGCTGTCAGGCTGGAAAGGCCGTGGGTATGACGCTCTGGTGGGCGGATCCTGCTGAACCTGGCCTTCTGGTCATCCCAGGATGCCAGACATGTGAGTGAAGCCATCCTGGACTCTTCAAGCCAGCCCATCTGTCTGCTGAGGACCACTGGGTGACCTCTGCCCATGGCACATGGAATGGAATAATCAATAGCTCAAGCCTGGGTGAATTTCTGACCCTCAATGTCATGAGATAAAATAATATGTCCCTTGTTTTAGCCACTAAGCTTTGAGGTAGTCAGGCAGAAACAGAGGGGAGGAACATTTATCTTCCACGCCACCTCCCCTCCTTCAGCTCCTGTCCTTACTCTCTCCTTTACATCACGGCTATGCTGCTTAGAAACCGTCTCCACCCACATCAGAATACTTCAGCTCTCAGTTCAAAAGTCACCTCCTTAGGGAGGTCATCCCTCCATCCTCAGCCTAGATTTAGGTTGCTGGTTATCTGCTTTCCAGGCTCCAGCTCTCTGTTTCCAAGAGCTTATCCCAGTCTCTATTTACATACATGTGATTCCTTGATTAGTGTCTCTCTCCCTCACCAGATCTCGTGAGCTTCAAGAGGGTGGGGATTCTGCCTGCTTCCTCATACTTGCTGCCCCTGGCCTGGCATATAATAGGCACTCCATAGACAGCTGGTCTCACAAATGAATGAGTGAATTGGGGGATGAGTGAGCTAGGTGGGTTGAGTCTCCTCCTTAAGAAACTCTCTCCAGGACCTGGGATGGATGGAGTACATCTGGCTGGGGCATTTTTAGTTTTGTACAACAAACACTTCTTAAGCAGTTCAGACCAGTTTTTGGAATGCAAAAATCAACCAGAAGTGGTACCTGCTTTGAGGAGGAGGGGAGAATACAGACTAGCAAATACAAGGCTTCAGTGCCATGGAGTAAGTCGTGCTAGCAGGATATGGAGTGTTGTGGGTACACTGATATGGGACTCCTATCCTGAGAAAGGAGTGGAGGGATGAAACTAGGAAAAGGTTTTCACAGCAGGTGACATCTGAACTGAGTCTTGAAGGAAAAAGATGAGTCATTAGGTGAGACGATGAGAAATGAGTGTTTCTAGCAGAGGAAACAGCACAGAGGCATGGGACAGTGGTCTAGAGGGGAAGCCAGGTGGCTTGATATTGATGGAATCAGGCACAGGAGGAGGGGAGGCCTTCAATTCCTTGCAGGGAAGCTTTTTACTCTGGGCAGTGGGGAGCCAATGATGGTTGTCGCAAGGAAGAGATACAGGCATGCCTGTGTTTTAGCTGTGGTTTTTCCAGTAGTCATGTATGGATGTGAGAGCTGGACCATAAAGAAGGCTGAGGTGAGGAGGTGAAGTCGCTCAGTCGTGTCCGACTCTTTGCGACCCCATGGACTGTAGCCCACCAGGCTCCTCAGTCCATGGAATTTTCCAGGCAAGAGTACTGGAGTGGGTTGCCATTTCCTTCTCCAGAGGATCTTCCCAACCCAGGGATCGAACCCGGGTCTCCCGCACTGCAGGCAGACGCTTTAACCTCTGAGCCACCAGAAGGCTGAGCACTGAAGAATTGATACTTTCAAACTGTTGTGCTGGAGAAGACTCTTGAGAGCCCCTTGGACTGCAAGGAGATCAAACCAGTCAATCCTAAAGGAAATCAACCCTGAATATTCATTGGAAGGACTGATGCTGAGGCTGAAGCTCCAATACTTTGACCACCTTATGTAGAGAGCCGACTCATTGGAAAAGACTCTGATAATGGGGAAGACTGAAGGCAGTAGGAGAAGAGGGTGACAGAGGATGAGATGGTTGGATGGCATCACTGACTCAATGGATATGAGTTTGAGTAAACTCTGGGAGATAGTGAAGGACAGGGAAGCCTGGCATGCTGCAGTCCTTGGGGTCGCAAAGAGTTGGACATAACCTAGCGACTGAACAACAACAACAACTCTGGGTGGCAGCAGTGGATAGAAAGGATTTGAGGACTGTGAAAACAGAAAGTGAAAATGAAGTCACTCAGCGCTCAGTCGTGGAACAGAAGCTTGGAGTCTATTAAGAGGCTATTGTACAATGCAGGCAGGAGGGGATGAGGACCTGAACCTGGTGGTGAAACGGATGGAGATGAAGAGTAATACCTGAGGAGTAGTTAGGAGGCTAAATCAACAGGATTTTGAGACCAATCATAAGTGAGGAAGAGAGAGGAGCAAGAATGACTTCCAGGTTTCTGGTTTCTTTAATTAAGTAGAAGGTGATGCCACAACTTAGGCAAAATCTAGGGGGAAGCTACTGATTGAGAAGGCAGCCTGAGCTTAAATGTCCACATCTTCTCCCTCTTAAGGTTCCATTAAGATGACAGGATATATTTTCAAAATAATGAAATCACAACAAAACTGGAAAACAGAAAAGATTATCAGTGGACCAGAAACACAGAGGAATTTCTGGGAGATAAAAAGCAGATGAGATTCCTTGGTGAAGAAATGAGTACAGAGAGTCACAGTCCCAAACACCAGAGGTAAGAACAATAAACATTCAAAGGAGAGGCCTGTTAGGGAAACAAACTTATCCAACTTCAGAGGAAATACATGCCAGCTGCCTGTATTAGTCAATATCTTTTTTATTCATGAGTCTGAACGAACAACAAAAGATAATGAAAAGTAGCTATGTGACAATAAAAGAGAAAGATTAAGTAAATATAAAACTGACCCAACAAGAATTCCAAATCATTCAAGTTATAGAAAATATATCTAAAAATTTTTTTCAATTCTTATCCTCAGAGAGATGTAAGAGGATGTTGCATCCATAAAACAAGAATAGGCTGCTATGAAAAAGGAGCAAAGAATAACAAAGTTATTCTAAAAATTGAAAATAATTGTCTAAATTTTTAAAAATTCAATTGAGATTCTGGATAATAGAATGGACACAGTTAAAGATTAACTTTTTAATGTAAAAGAAGTTAATGAAATATCCCAAGACACAGTTTTTTAATCTGAAAACAAAATGAGCTTCTCTGACAATAATTTTCCTCAACTGCAGCAGGCCCAGCGATGTTCAGAAAAACCTTAGCTAATTGGCAATTGGGTAGAGCTGAGTAAGCCAGGCCAGTGACCTCCCAGACTTACCCTGCAAGCTCCCAGCCAGGGTGGGGGAATCAGCCCCTCCCCCATGTCAGCACTTTCTGGCTCCCAGCTGTTGGTGCAGCACTGGCAAGAATCAGCTCTCCAGAGTTAATGGGCAGTCACTAACCCTCACAACAAAGTGATGGCAACAGTGGCAGTAGAAAGCATAGAAAGGGGCTTTATCTTGAAAGCTCCATCCCTGGGGAGAGTTATTTAATTTGAAAACAAAATGGGCTTCTCTGACAATAATTTTCCTCAACTGCTGCAGGCCCATCGATGTTCAGAAAAACCTTAGCTAATTGGCAATTGGGTAGAGCTGAGTAAGCCAGGCCAGTGACCTCCCAGACTTACCCTGCAAGCTCCCAGCCGGGTGGGGGGAATCAGCCCCTCCCCCATGTCAGCACTTTCTGGCTCCCAGCTGTTGGTGCAGCACTGGCAAGAATCAGCTCTCCAGAGTTAATGGGCAGTCACTAACCCTCACAACAAAGTGATGGCAACAGTGGCAGTAGAAAGCATAGAAAGGGGCTTTATCTTCCATGTGATTGGCCTCTGGGGGTGCTGGCTTGCTGCTGGGGCTAGAACAATGCACTGCCCTGCTTCTGCAGCTGTCTGAGTAGACTTTCCAGATTTGAAGGTGTCAGGGTGCACGGCACCTCTGGTCACCCAGGCAGACACATCTGGCTCCTCTCCCAACCAGGAAAAGGTGCCCACTGACTACTTCTTATCTTCCCCTCCAGCCCCCAGGAGATCAAACATCCATCCAACAGGAATGTCAGAAAGACAGCAGAGAGCCTGGAGGGAAAACAATAAAAATTAAAGAAGCAAAAGTAGAACATTATTCATGAACTGGAAAAAAAAAGAATATTTAGATTGAAATGGGTCACCAAGTACCAAGCTGAAAAAATGAAACACACACACACAGATGGAAAGAATGAGGAAGAGAAGTAGATGAGTTTGGTTTTGAAGTGCCTTTGGGATACAAGGGTAGAAACCCCACCTGGCAATTGATGCATGGAGATGAAGCCCTGGGTGGTGGTCAGGTCTGGAGAGAATGAAGAAGGACCTATGGAGAGTGAGGAGAAGAGAGCTGAGGGGGAAACCTAGGAAAGATAAACAGTTGGAATACTTCTCAGCTCCCACAGGAGGCGTCTCAGTTGCTCTTTTCTTGGGAACTTCAGTTCATCTTCTGTTTTATCCACTGCCACCCTGAACGCCCATAGGCTGGACTGGCCTCTTCCAGAGCAAAATCTGCTTGTCTTAGGGGTGGGCTTGTGGCTGACAAAGGTGAAAATTGCTGGGAGGATAGGAATAGTGATACTATTACACAAATTAGTCTGTTTTCAGGTGGCAGTCAAATCTTTATTCTTGCTGAAACAATCTCTCTCTCCACGAAGCAGCTCATTCCCAAACACTTAGAAGCAAACAGAGCATCTAACAGTGGAAGATAACACATCTGATGGAGAGGTAGAACATTGGGCTCTCACTCTCTGCTTGGTTTGCTTGGGGCAAGGGTTGAGGCTGGGGGTTGGCAGAGGAGCTACAGGGAGGAAGAAGAGAGAATAAAAGAGGAGGCAAGAGAAGAGAGGACCTAGTTACAGAGAGCAGAGATGAGACCAGTCTTTTGTGTCCCCTGGCTTGCAGCAGAGGGGGCCTTGCTCCAGGCAGGCTGTCCACCCAGCCCCTGAGAAGGGAAGGGGCTTGTAAAATACCAAAGGTTTAAAGATCTGGGATATTTCCTCTCCTCAGAATGAAGCCTATTCCTTCTGCCTTTTCCTCTCTGGAGTGGTGTACTTTAAGGCTGGAGGTCCCTCTAGGATGCACAGATGAGTTGGCCTTTTGAACTTGAAAGTAATTAATAATGTACAGATTTCTCCAGATATTCTCTGCCTCTGTCATCTTGTGTGTGCCACCAGGGGAAGGGGCCTGCATGTGGATATTTCAGTTTCAATCTGTTGCTTCACACACACACACATTTACACACACACATTCTCATACACACACAACACATATTATTATTTAATGACCATGTCACATTGATCTCTTTCTCTTTCTCAGATCTCCCTGCCACCCATCCCTCTATTCTCAGCCCCAAACAACTGAGATTAGCCAGTCATGTGCCAGGGTCGACTCTTTTTTCCCTTTGAGGCTTTGTGAAGGGGATCAGAATGGGAGCCTCATTAGGAAGCAGGGCTGGAGGGGAAGATAAGAAGTAGTCAGTGGGCACTTTTTCCTGGTTGGGAGAGGAGCCAGATGTGTCTGCCTGGGTGACCAGAGGTGCCGTGCACCCTGACACCTCCAAATCCGCAAAGTCTACTCAGACAGCTGCAGAAGCAGGGCAGTGCATTGTTCTAGCCCCAGCAGCAAGCCAGCACCCCCAGAGGCCAATCACATGGAAGATAAAACCCCTTTCTAGCTTTCTACTGCCACTGTTGCCATCACTTTGTTGTGAGGGTTAGTGACTGCCCATTAACTCTGGAGAGCTGATTCTTGCCAGTGCTGCACCAACAGCTGGGAGCCAGAAAGTGCTGACATGGGGGAGGGGCTGATTCCCCCCACCCTGGCTGGGAGCTTGCAGGGTAAGTCTGGGAGGTCACTGGCCTGGCTTACTCAGCTCTACCCAATTGCCAATTAGCTAAGGTTTTTCTGAACATCGATGGGCCTGCAGCAGTTGAGGAAAATTATTGTCAGAGAAGCCCATTTTGTTTTCAAATTAAATAACTCTCCCCAGGGATGGAGCTTTCCTGACTGTCCCCTCCTCTAGTCTTAGGAGGGGGATCCCAGTCAGGAAAGGTCCCTAGGAGAAAATGGCCTAGGACTGGGTCCCTGGCCCTTGGCTACACACAGGGGTGTTCTGAATTGAGCATTGGGGAGTGCTTTCCTGGCTTCTGGGCTTGAAAGCAGGGACCTCCCCTGCAGCTCAGCAACTTTGTACACCTTCATGGCATTCTCAGGGAAAAAAGGAAGAGATCCTAAGAAAACACTGAAAATATAAATGGCCTTTTTTAGTTCCTTTGCTTCCCTCTACTCCATTAATAAAATCTGATTCTTTACTGAGAGAACATAACTTACTCTCCAAACCAGGTTAATGAAGTTGGTCTTCCGTGTTCAAGGAGAACTGAGGGATTTGAGGGCTTGGGACAGCCCTCAGAGAGCCGCACAGAATACCAGGGCTTAGAATCTTAAAACTCATATCCCTCAACCCTCTTCTTTGACAGTTGAGAAAACTGAAGCCCACAGAGGGGAGAGGAGATAGATGCCTGAGTCAGTGGCAGATCTGGGACTAGAACACAGGGCTCCTGACTTCTATTCGAATGCTTTTGTAAAACTTCATTCTTTTATTTTACACCCAATTACTGAGTCCTTACTATCTTCCAGGTGCTATGGGGGAGGGGAGGTGTGGAGGAAAGCAAAGAGATGAAAACAACACAATCCTTCCTTCAAGGAGCTGTTTCCCTAGATCTGTGATTCTTGGGGAAAAGAAAAGAAAACAAACTGAGTCAGACTCTCACCCTATATTGTCTTCTATAGGTGATGACGGAAGAGGAGAAGGGGAGGGAACCCTTTGGGCTTCTCAGGATTTATAAGTTGTGCTTCCCTGACTCTGGGGCCCCAGAAGGCCAAGGACAAAGAGAGCTGAGGTTGGGCTGGGAGAAAATGGGGGTAAAAGTGACAAGGATCAGGTCACTGCCAGCTGGCCTGACTGCTGGATGGGGATAGGCATGCACACTTGTCTAGTGGCATACAGTTGGCAAGCCTTTAATCTCGGATGTTGTTTCATTGATTCCTACAGCAGTTCCTTGAGGTGAGCAGAGCAGCTACTTTATCCTCACTTGACACATGAAGAAACTGAGGTTCAGAAAGGTCAGGTAACTGGCCTAAAGCCAGTTAATGCCAGCGCCTGGCTAGGAACTCCTAGTCTAGTGCTCTTTCTGTGACTGGCAGGGGAGAAGTTATGCTGGGTGGAGAGGATGGGGATAAAGCACTGGTCAGCCACAGCGATAGGCCAGTCTTCCTCTACGCAGTTTCATTTTGATCACCACGTTCTGCCACTCAGAGAACTCAGTTCTGAAGAACTGGAAGCACTTTGCAGGCCTGAATGAGCTCATTCAGCACGCTCTTGCCAGAAGGAAGGAGGACTCCAAATAGAGGCTCTGTCTAGGGTCGCCAGTATATAGTCACCTAAGAGAAAATGGGACTCAGGTTCCTCACCTCTGCCCTCACGCACCAACCAGTGCATTGCAAAACCAGCCTTCTTCCTTGAGAGTCAAGAGGGCCACAGGAAAGATATTGAGGTATCTTCTGGTACTTCCCTCCTTCTCTGGAGAAAAGGGCCTGGCCTATCTGTTGGCCCAAGGGCCATTTCCCGCGGAAAGAAATCTTGAGGCAGGAGGACCACAGCCCACCCCAGTCACCCTGATGAGCAGGCTTGGAGGAGGAGAGGGGAGCTTAGTGAAGC
>SJXQ01005937.1:375857-399556 GCA_006408695.1 Aepyceros melampus | reverse complement strand
ACTCCGGACCCGCTCCGGGGCGGGGCGGGGCGGGGCGGGGCGGGAAGTCGGGGGGAGCCCAGAGGAGGCGGCCGCGCGAGGGGCGCGCCGCTGGAATGGGCTTCTCTGGTTCCTGGAGCTGAGCTCCCTTTCCCCAGATCTTTGCCTCAAACCTACTCCCGCATTTCCCCAGGAGCTATGGGCGGTGCTTCGTTTTTGAGCCCTGAGTTTTAATATTGATCTGC
The DNA here is from genome assembly GCA_006408695.1 of Aepyceros melampus. NCBI lineage: Eukaryota > Metazoa > Chordata > Mammalia > Artiodactyla > Bovidae > Aepyceros > Aepyceros melampus. The sequence continues at coordinate 399,332 of SJXQ01005937.1, read as the reverse complement.
AACCCCTCCCACCCCCCAAAAGAAAAACAAGCAAACAAAAGCCACTTATAGGGCACCTACTGTATACCAGACACCATGCTGAGTCTTAACGTTTTTTAACCAATATCATCTCATTTAATTTTCTTAACTCTATGAGGCAGTATTTTTTTTTTCCATTTCTTTCCTATTTTATACTTGAAGACACCAGGCTCATAGAGATTAAATCTCCTAATTTAGAGATCGAAGTGCTGTGCGGGAAGTGTACAGGCTCTAAAGACTGTGGGCCTAAGATTTGGCCCTAGTGTCTCTCCTGTTAACTATATAACTTTGAGTAGTTACTTAACCTCTCAAAGCCTTGAGTTTCTCCTTAGCGAAAAGGAGGGGAGCTGAATCACCTCGTGGGGTCATATGAGGACAAAGCGAGATGGCATATGTGACACGTTGGCCCCAAATAGGCCCTCAGTGGGTGAGTGTTCCCTTCGGTCCTCCCAGAAGGGTTCCTGGATCCTCAGATACCAGCCAGGGTTTCTGGCTGCTTTGTCTTCCTGACTGTGCTGTTCTTTATCACCCCTACCTCCACCCAACTTCCTTTTTTCAAGCATGAGGGTATCCTCATCTTGAGTGTTATGAGTGGACAAGCCTGTTTTTCACAAGGTCTTGAGTCTCACCATAGTACCAGGAGGTTGGGAGAGGAGAGGATTCTCATTTTCTGAAGGTAAATAGAGATCTGCAAAGTAAATCTCAGAGGGACTTCTCTGGTGGTCCATTGGTTAAGTATCCACCTTGCAAAGCAGGGCACGAGAGTTTGATCCCTGATCAGAGAACTAAAGATCCTACACATTGTAGAGCAACTAAGCTCACACACTGCCAAGTACTGGAGCCCATGTACCGTAACTGCTAAGCCTGTGCACCGCAACTAAGACCTGATGCAGACAAAACACAAACCTCAGAGCAAGCTGAAGCTGGGGCTGGGGTTGGCAGGAGTCGCTGAGAACCAGCCAGCCTCTGCAGCAGGAGTTCTCCCTCCCCCATCCAAGAATGCACAGTGCACCAAACGGTGGTCCCCAGGATGCCCTCACTCCCACATAACATGGAATATCTACACCAGTTCTATTGAACTCCTAGCATCCACTGTAGGAGCCAAGAGCCCCCATCATGGAGTTTGGGTCTGCTTCTCTTCAGTAATCGGCAGGGAACTCCCTAAGCTCGTGGTCTTCCTCTGTCTCCCAGCTAGTATTGATTGGTGTTTAACCTGTTGGGTATTAAATATATTCTTGCTTTTCTTGCCCTTGCCCCATCAGTGTGGAAGTTCCAAGACTAGGAAGGCTCTTGGACTACTTATCCTGAGGGCCATATAGTATCTGCACAGACACCCACCACTCCTACCCTCACACAAGATACTGTCCCTTGAGTCTAAGTGCCCTCTTGCTCCTTAACTCCCCTCTGGCTTCCCCTTCACAGGGACTCATGGCCCCCTACTTGGCCTTTTCCTTCCTCTGTCTCCCCTCCTCTCTATTCTGGCTTTGCTCCATGTCTGGGCTGCATACGGAATTGCTAATCAAACGGATAATAAAAAAGCTAGTGAAGCAAAAGCCACATATAAATTCTAAATACTAATGTTGATAATTATATGCTGTTGCCTGGAGGGAAAACTTGAAGTGAGGCCACTGGTGTTGTGTCAAGGGCCCTGGTCTCTGGTCCACCAAGCGACCTGAGTTCTAGTCTGTTCTTTGTCATGAATTGGCTGTGGGACCTTAGACAGTTGCCTCATCTCCCTGGGCCTTTACTTCTTTAGGATTGTAAGCCTCTTCAGCAGCTTTGAGGAAACCATAAAGGCAGTCAGCACTATGTGAGTCTTGTGGTAGAGAATGGTGGGCCAGTGCAGCAGTACAAGTTTATTTTAAAGAAATTACCAACAAAACGAATACAGTATTGTAAAGCAAAACAAACTAAAAAATAAAAATTAATTAAAAAAAATAAATAAAGAAATTACCTTTATCCTTCTCAAGACGTGGGAGGCAGCTCAGGAATGAAAAATCTACAACTGAGCAGAGTTTCCACTCCATTTACCATTCCCTTTCTTTCTCCACTGAGCCTTTCCTGCTACGTAATGAAAGTCAGCTCCCCGGCTAGACCCTGAAAATACAAACTCTAAGTCATAGTCTGGGTCCTTGAAAGAGCTGCCATGAAGGATGGTGGTGGGACTTTCCTAGCTGTCTAGGGGCTAAGACTCCATGCTTCCAATGCAGGGGGCCCGGGTTTGATCTCTGCTCAGGGAACTAGATTCTACCTGCCGCAACTAAAGATTCTGCATGCTGCAACTAAGACCCAGTGCAGCCAAATAAATAAGTAAATAAATATTTTTTAAAAGAGTGGTGGGGTGGCTGGACATGATAACCAGCAATTCTAATACATCAAGAGAAATACTATCATAGGGTAAGTGAAAAGTTCACAGAGAAATTGATTTCCCTTTTGTGGTCCAGTGGTTAAGAACCTGGGTTCAATTTCTGGTCAGGGACTAAGATCTCAAATGCCATGGAGCAACTAAGCCCAACTAAGACTGGACGCAGCCAAATAAAATAAATAATGTTAAAAAAATTGAACAGAGGAGGAAATGATTAGTTAACTCTACCTGGGAAAGTCCCAGGAGGCTTCCTGGAGGTGGTGACTTTTGATTTGAGTTTTATTAAAGGATGAAACATCCATCAAGCAGGCCAGGAGAGGAGAACATTCTGGGTAGAAAGGCTGGAGTGAAGAGATGAGGCTGGAGGACAGATGAGGAAGCTATAGCAGAATCCAAGAAAGAAATGATGGGGACATGAATAAGGCAGATTCAGCAGAAGGGGGAGCAGGGGATGGGTTTGAGACACTTCTGGGGGAGAACAAAGTGGAGAGATTTATTGTGGGGAAGAGGGTAGGGCATCAAGGATAATGTTGGGGTATCCTACTTCTAGGAAGCTGATGTTACCTGCAAGAGGGCAATGGTGGGGAGGTAAGAAAAGTCTGCTTACCCTGGGTAATGCTACTGAGTGTTACAAATCCCTGTTTCTAAATTTTACAGTTTCAATTTTATTCTTCTTTTAGTTCTGAGCAAACTTTCTGAACCCCCTCACTCCCAAACCTCATCTTATTTTGATTGTCTAAGTGGAAAAGGGAAAGGTCCAGGCTTGGAACAGGAGATCTCAGTGGGGCAGAGCAGCACTGGAAGCCTTCCTGGAGGAAGCAGCAGGTAGCCTAGCTGGGACCAGAACAATGCCCACAGATAAGGGATACAGTAGGCATTGGGTGAAAATCTTGGAAGAGATGTCTTCATGTCCTGTTCTGCTCCCACCTCTCTGACATTCCCCGAACAGAATAACATGATGGGCTCCATTTCTGTTGGAATTAGCTCCGGTTGCTAATCTCTTTCCACCTGGGGACTTTTCCTTCATAAGCTCTTTCATGCACAGACTCTTAGCTCTTTTACAAGGAGTTGATTTGCTTACAATGTTCCCTAAGTAATATAATTCAGCCCTAAGTGTGGGAAGATCTGCTCTGCTCACTACATCAAGAGGCCACATATTGGAAGACATGCTCCCCATAAGGAGGAAGGGAAACCCCACCCTCATCCCTGTCTAAGTCAAACTCATGTTCAAGGCTACATGGCTGAGACCCAGAAAACCCTGGGTTGGGGTGGAGTGATGGCGGGGAGACAAGCTGGCAGCAGTGACAAGCAGGTCTTTGGGCTACTTATCACCCAAATCCTATCCCCATGGACATGGCTCCAAAGCAGGATTCATTCCTGGGTATAAGCATAACTCTGGACTCAAGATGGCTTCCTTGGTAGCTCAGTTGGTAAAGAATCTGCCTGCAATGCAGGAGATCCCAGTTTGATTCCTGGGTTGGGAAGATCCCCTGGAAAAGGGATAGGATACCCACTCCAGTATTCTTGGGCTTCCCTGGTGCCTAGATGGTAAAGAGTCCACCTTCAATGTGGGAGACCTGGGTTTGATCCCTGGGTTGGGAAGATTCCCATGGAGGAGAGCATGGCAACCCACTCCAGTATTCTTGCCTGGAGAATCCCCGTGGACAGAGAGCCTGGGGGGCTACAGTCCATGAGGTTACAAAGAATTGGACACAACTAAGCAACTAAGCACACACTGGATTCAAGGAGAACACTGGAGATCTTCACTGCTTCTGAATTAGACCCTTGGATTAGAGGCGTTCCTCCCCCTCCCTAACCAGCAAGAGGGTGTGTAATCTGTTTCTTAAACTTCTTTGGAGGCCTTTGGAAGTTCATTACCACAGCTGTTCACTTCTCTCCATAGGAGAATACAAAGCTGAATTGCAAAGGCAATATATTTTTTTAGCAACACACTAATTCGTGCCAGAGAAAGGAGATGAGGAGAGTTCTCAGCACCACTCCTGTGGAACTCCCTGCCCCCCTGCCAGCCACAGGGTCACTCAAGTCTGGAAGGAGAATGGGCGAGAGGCAGAACCAGAGCATACGGTGGAGGAACACAGCAGCTGCAGATGGCGCAGTTCAGAACTCCACCATCAACTCTGGCATCCACAGGCTGCCTTGGGGGCATGTAAGCATTGGCTCATTGGCAAAGGAACCTGAACTGTTGGCACTCCCCCACTTTTCCAGACCGTGTATGTGTAGGGGTCTTGGGGTGGGGGGTGGGGTGGATGGGAACTAGCAGCAGCAGCAGCAGCAGCAGCAGCAAACTGGGTTTTTCACCTGATATAATAATGAAAACGAAACTGAGTGAAAAGAATAAGAATGTTTGATGTTTGTCTTGCTCGCTACAGTTTCTTTTTTAAAAATAATGTTTGTTTGTTTGTTTGTTTTTGGCTGTGCTGGATCTTCGTCGCATTGAGGGCTTTTCTCTAGTTCCAGCAAGCAGGACCTACTCTCTGGTTTGGTGCACAGGCTTCTCATCAAGGCGGCTTCACTTGTCGCTGAGCCTGAGCTCTAGGACACGTGGGCTTCAGTAGTTGCTGCATGTAGTAGTCGCGGCTCCGGGGCTCTAGAGCACAGGCTTAATTGCTCCACAGCATGTGGGATCTTCCTGGATCAGGGATTGAACCCATGTCTCCTACACTGGCAGGTGATCCCCACCACGGAGCCACCCACTACAGTTTCTGGAGCTCAGAAATCTGCTCAGCCAATATCTCATATGTCCTTCATAAACGTGTCATTCTCAAGTTAAAGATGGGAAAAATGAGGCCCAGAGAAGTTAAGCGACTTCCCACTTGGAAAAAAGGTGTCAAAGGTCAATAGTAAACCAAAGAGAAGTTGCACTGCCGCTGCCCTCCCACCCCACCCCCTCACCCCTCTTTCTCTTGGGTCCCCCAAGCCCAGCTGAGTCAGGCCAGGGACATCAGACAAATTAAGGAAAAGCAAAAGGAAAATAAACTGCAAAAGGAAGCACATGAAAATCCTTGGCCTTTGAGTTTGGCAAAGACAGGTTCCTGACTTAGCAGAGAACATGGGGCCTTGTGGCATTCTAATTCTACCTGAGAAGGCACTTTTTTTTCATTCGAGGCAGTAAAGCAATTTTATGGTCTATCATTATGCTACACAAAAGATCTAGAAACAACAGGCTGGTAGAGAAGAAATGAAAGGTAAATAAGAAGCAACAGAAATAAGTTAAAATTGAATTATTTCTCATGATATTGGTACGAAAACCATTTCAAAGCATGTGGGTCTGGCTTTAGAGAAGGCTTTGTCCATTAGCCAAAGCCTGTCATAAAATTAAGGTGTTCGTCACCTTGTCTGTTCTACTGGCTTTTTTTTTTTTTGAAATGTGAATTAGCAATAGTCCTACCAGATGTCTTTTAGAATTTTATAGCACTCTCTGCTAAGAAGTCTGACCAGCTGCAGGGTCTTTTTTTTTTTTTTATTGGAGTATAATTGCTTTATAATGTTGTGTTAGTTTCTGCTGTACAACAACGTGAATCAGCTCTAAGTGTACGTATATCTCCTCTTTCCTGAGCCTCTCTCCCACCCAGCCCCCATCCCACCTCTCTTTGTCATCACAGAGCATGGAACTGAACTCCCTGTGCTATACAGCATCTTCCCACTAGCTAGCTGGCTATTTTACCACGGTAATGTGTATCTCTCAATGCTATTTCTCAATTCATCCCACTCTCTCCTTCCCCTACTATGTCCACAAATCCATTCTCTATGTCTGTGTCTCTCTTCCTTAGGTTCATCAGTACCAGTTTTCTGGATTCCATATATATGCATTAACTGGGTCATTTGTAGTAATGTGGATGAACCTACAGTCTGTCATGCAGAGTGAAGGAAGTCTACTGGCTTTTGACAAAACTGATGCATGACCTTTCCCCTACCCTGGAAGCTACAGTCAGCCAGGTGGGGTCTGCAGGGGGAGGCCTTTTATGCCTTCACCCTGAACTGAGACAGTGGGCCCCCAACTTCTGCCAGGTCTTGCCCTCAAGGAATCCTCTGAAGAGCTATATCCAGGACCTAGGACCTCTCCCATCTGTGTGTGTGTGTGTGTGTGTGTGTGTTACTGTGTGCTTGCCCCAGGGGTGAATTTCTAAGCTGGGAAAGGAGAGACTTTTCTTCCTCTGTGTGTAGGAAAACACTTTTTTATGCCTCCCTGCTGCACGTGTCTGTGTGTCTGATATGCTGATGAGAGAAATGACCCTTCACTCCTTGCCGGATCACAGTCGGAGGAGGCAGGCAGCTTAAAGAGCTACTGATGCTAAGAAAATGTTCTTAGAGAAGCTGAGTACTTGTTATATCTTTCAGCTCAGGGTGAGCAAGAGAGACTCATCCTGGGTCCCTGCCCTGTGTCAAATGCTTTTATCTTTTCATTTTCAAAATAATTTAAGTCAAGGCTCATGGAGGTTAATGTTCCAGATTCACACATTTCAGCAAATGATGGGCAAGATTTGAAGCCAGGTCTGACTGATGCCAAAGCTGAGTTTTTTCCTCTCTCTTCTCCAGCAACCCTACTCATCTCCATCATGGTCTGAGGAGCTGGGACATTTAACAAGGGAGCAGAAGAGGAAACAGCATCAAAATGCAAAAAGAGCCTCTCAGGGTATACATTCGCTGTCAGAGGGAACTGGGATCCACGAGGCCCCACGTGCTCCATTGGGTTAGGAATCTGTGTTTGCCAAATTAAAGACTAAGGGTTTTCAAGTGCTTTGTCAGGGGGCTGTTATTTCCCTTTTGTTTTCCTTTGATTTTTCTGATGCTCTTTTTGAAGTTCTTGGCCTGGTTCATCTGGACTAAGGGGACTCAAGAGGGAACAGGGGCAGGAGAGGAAGGAGCCGAGGCAGCCCAACCCTGGGGGGTGGGGGAAGCAGGGTGTGCCAGCTGAAAAGAAGGTGACAGATTCCAGAATGAAACACTCAAGCTGCTTCCCTCTTCCAGAACACTCACTCCCAGAGCTCTTTTCTTCGCCTGTCGTGGAAGAGATGTGTGTGTGTGGTGTGTGTGTATGTGTGTGTGTGTGGAAGGGACAAGGGAAAAGTCCTCAAGAGACCAAGCTACTTGCAGTTGTCAGCTGCTTGATTCCTGGCCCCCCACGGTCTCAGCAGCATTTGGGGCACCCACGTAAGCCCTGCCTCTTAGTGAGCACACACTTGATTCCCCTGCAGCCTATATCCCATCACACATCCAATCCTGGTATTCCATCCTCTCCCTCTGGCTCCCAAACCTATTATTCCTTTACAGGCCTTAGGCCCTGACTACACCGCCACAACGGGGCTCTGAAGCGTCAGAGAGGATGCTCCACAACAGGGCTGTGAAGGCACAGCCTGCCAGGCTGGGCACCGGAGAACCAGGAGAGAGAAGCACAACAGACGACAGAGGGACGGGCAGTGGGAGGGAGGGATGGATAGATGAGAGGCTTTTCTGAGTGCCTGCCATGTGCCAGGAGCTAGGCTAAGAGCTTAATGAGTATTATCTCAATGAATCAGCTATTAAATCTATGAAGTAAGAATTCATTATACCATATAAATTGTATTCATTCTAATAAGTGCCAGGCACTGTGCTGAATGTTTCACTAAGCCTGAACAATAATCCACTTTTTTTGTATTAAGAGAACAATTAATACCGGGATCCCTAGTCTTTGCCTGAGGAGGCACTGGAGGGGTGTGGCAAGTAAAAAGAACAGGAGCCTTGGCATCAGGCAGGTCCTAGTTCAAATCAGGAGAGCTTTTGTCAGTACAGGTGAGTTCTTTTATGGAAAGCAATTTGGCATTTATGTATCAAGGACCAAAGTAAATATACTACTGGGAATCTACCCTAAGACAACAGTAATAAGTAACATTTATAACTATTCATGCCAGGCACTGTCCTAACTGCTTTAGATGAGTCATCATATTTAATTCTAGCAACAACCCTATGAAAAACTTACTTTACCATCCTTATTGTACAGGATGTGCAAACCAAGACCGGTAATTTACCCAAGATTATATGGCTTATAAGGGTAGAATCCAGATTTCAAGCTAGATAGACAGTCTCCAAGGCCTCGCTCTTCAACTCTGCAACACACAGTATAAAATTTGCACGTAAAACTAGCTATCACTGGAAAAAAGGAAAAAAAAGAGGACTTCCCTGGAAGTCCGGCAGTTAAGACTCTGCTCTTCCAATGTAAAGAACACAGGTTTGATCCCTGGTCGAGGAATTACAATCCCAAATGCCACGTGGCAGGGCCAAAACAAACAAAAAATTGAAACAAACTTAAAAACCTGGCTATTACAGTATTGATTATTGTTATAGAAAATTTGGAACACATATAAATGTCTAAGAAAACAGGGCACAAATTTAAATAATGTTTTTAAAAAGTTTACAATACCACGAGGGAAATGCTTATAATATGAAGTGGGGAAAAGTAGGTTACATAATCATACATACAATATAACCATAAGTGTGCAAAAAAAAAAAAGCCTAGAAACATTCTGGGAGGAATTAAAGCAAAGAGCCATTAAGGGTTGTCTCTGGGTGAAGGCAACCATGGTTCATTTAGATATTCCTCTTTTTCCTCTTCTGTAGTTTCCAAATTCTCTGCAGTGTACATGCTTTACTGTAAAATTATTTTAAAACTTATATAAAAACAGATATTTACTGAATTGTATGATTGATAGATTGGGTGCCCTTTGAAGACTCAGTTTCTCTCCCAATTTCATCACTTCCAGCAGGGATAATGGGGGGCTGGGAGGGTGACCTCTCCCCTGGCCTGCACAGTGGGAGATTTATAGTAAATGAGGTCACATTTCTAGAGGATTGTGTTCTCCTTACAGCTGGGTGGACTAAAGCCCTAGTGATTTTCACCAAAAAAAAAGGAAGGCAAAGAAGAAACCAGAAGAGTGGATGCAGAGTGGAAAACAGAAGGTCAGGAGCAAGGGAGAGGGCAAAGGAGACAGCTTGGGGAGAAAAGGCGAAGAGGAGAAGGAGAGCTGAGCCCCAAGATGGTCAGGGAACTACAAGGGGAGAAAGTGAATGAGTGATGAGGCAAGACAAACAGTGGGCAGAAAAGAAGACAAGAGAGATTGAGAGAGAGAAGGAGAGACTACAGCAACCTATAAGACAGGTAATTCTTTTCAATGCCAAGGTTTCTGTAAAGCTGCAGGGCTTGCCCCAATGTTACAGAAACCATTTTCTGCAGTTAAATGAGACTTCCATCTAGAGGAACACTTCTCCTGGACTTGTAACTTGAATCTGTCTCCCAGTTGACTGGCCACTCCCCAGTCTTCAAATCTCCAACCAAAAAGGACCTTTCTGGACTGCAGCCACTGCAGTTTGCCGAGGACAACTAGCTTGTCCCTGCTGCCATTCATCCAGCCCATGCTATACAGCTCTGGTACCAATGGATGTGAGTTCTGACATGATTAACTCAGGACTAACACCTAGCTGTCCCAGAACACAGTCTGTAAAGGCTGGATAAGGCTTTTAGTTTATAGGCACTGAAAAAGGATAAAAGAAAAAGAAAACCATGGAACAACGTGAGATCTATAAAGGTCATCTGTAGAATCTACCACAGGGAAAGAAAATGAGGTCCAGAGAGAGAACAACTAGCTACAACCAACAGCTGGTGACAGCAGGGGAGTCTGGGCTCTCTAATTTCTTATGAGTAGAACAATCATTTATAACATGAGTGAGTGATGTTTTGTGTCTTCAAAGGGCTCACGGTGAATCCAGCTACCCTTCTTTTAGCCTGATAAATGCCTCTGAGATAGGTATCCAGGAATAAGCTTGATATCTGTGGAGAGAAAAGAAGCAGCAGCTCAGAGAGACCATGGAATTCTCTCTGTGTCAACGGACCGATTAATAAGGTACTGGAGCTCAAAGCTAAATTTCTCGAGAACAAGGGTGTGGCCACACACATTCCTGAGGCACTTGCAGCCCCAGGAAGTTGGAAGCAATTTCAATTTCTGTGGTTTGCTGGAGCCTTCAGGTCAAATTTCCTGCTTGGGACAACGTGTCAAGGGTTGGAGGCAGAGAGTGCAGCTTTCCAAGTTTCTACTGTCATGTTCTGATTTCTACTGTGACAGCATCTGCCTCACTGCAGTTCTGATGTGTGTGGCCTAAAAGCCATTATTACTGAAAACCATTGATGGAGCGCTTATTGTATATAGAGAATGGAATAGGTTTTGGGGATGCATGGAGACACAAGCCATGGCCTTAGTCATCAGAGATAAGCTGATGTTAGCTGTGGAATAAGGCCAAATACAAACATATACAAAGAGGTCATGAGTCGGTTCTCGAATAGCGCCTGCCTTTGTTGGTGCTGTTCTGCTTCCTCGGAATCCTCCGCTGCAGCCACCTGTGCACCCACCCACATTCCTAAAATCTCAGCTCAGGTGCTTCCTCCTTGGGCATCTTTGCCCAGACTCCTCAGCCTGGGCTGATTCCCCTCCTCTGGTTTTCTGTAAGTTCCTCCATGCTTCCGTCCTAGAGCACTCAGCACATTGTACTTCTAAATCTTACTTGTCTCTCTCTCCTACTTGACTCTGATTTCAGAGAGGAAGATGGGACTGTATTTTTCATCCCTGGTAACTAGCCATGAAATTAAAAGACACTTACTCCTTGGAAGAAAAGTTAGATAGCATATTCAAAAGCAGAGACATTACTTTGCCAACTAAGGTCCGTCTAGTCAAGGCTATGGTTTTTCCTGTGGTCATGTATGGATGTGAGAGTTGGACTGTGAAGAAGGCTGAGTGCCGAAGAATTGATGCCTTTGAACTGTGGTGTTAGAGAAGACCTTGAGAGTCCCTTGGACTGCAAGGAGATCCAACCAGTCCATTCTGAAGGAGATCGGCCCTGGGATTTCTTTGGAAGGAATGATGCTAAGGCTGAAATTCCAGTACTTTGGCCACCTCATGCCAAGAGTTGACTCATTGGAAAAGACTTTGATGCTGGGAGGGATTAGGGGCAGGAGGAGAAGGGGACGATAGAGGGTGAGATGGCTGGATGGCATCACTGACTCGACAGACGTGAATCTGAGTGAACTCTGGGAGTTGGTGATGGACAGGGAGGCCTGGAGTGCTGCGATTTATGGGGTCACGAAGAGTCAGACACGACTGAGCGACTGAACTGAACTGAACTAGGCTGTGCCTGACATAGTGTTAATCGCTCAGTCATGTCCGGCTCTTTGCAACCCCATGGACTGTGGCCTCTGTTCACAGAATTCTCCAGGCAAGAATACTGGAGTCGGTTGCCATTCCCTTCTTCAGGGGATCTTCCCAACCCAGGGATCGAACCTGGGTCTCCTGCATTGCAGGCAGATTCTTCACCGTCCAAACCGCCAGGAAAGTCCCATATTAATTGTGCCTGACATAACTAGACAATTAATAGATAATTGCTGACTAGACAAAAGCAGCCATTCTGCTTCTGCTGATTCCAGCATGAAATCTCTAAGGTCGCTTGCAGCTCTGACATACTGTGACTTTATACCCGCCAGGTGAGGCATTGTTTTCTTTGAGGCTGGATGTGACTGCACTTGGTAGTGATGGAAACCACCTCCCCTCTTTTCCTCCTTAGAGACCTAATGATAATCTGGGCATGGATAACATAGGGAACCTGTGATTTACTTCACTTCCCTTTTTTAAGAGTGTCCAGGGCTGGCAGGAGTCCACTAGGAACTTCCTGTCCACGTCTAACAAGGTCTCCACCTAGTTACCTGGTTGCTGGGAAGATGAGGCTGGGAAAATCTAGTGGCTAAGCAACACAGTAAACTCAGGAAAGGAAACCATTTAGAAGTATTTGCAGATTAGAAAAGCAAGGAACTTGATGGAAACAAACATTCAAAGTACCTGCCAGGCTTTTAATAATGTCAGAGGAGAAGAGCCTGGAACCAGCTGGAGGAAAAAGATAAGAAACACATTTATTTCCTCTGCCCAGAACCATGACATCAACTGTCTCCCACCCCCAACCCTATACCTTGTGCTTTACTGTTGGAAAATAATGGTTGCACCTCTCTGACCTGGTGCATTGAGCCAATCTCTCTCTCTGTGTAGGAAAACCAAGTCCAAGATGTTAGCAAATTTGGCATCAACTGTGGTGTGTGTTACTGTCCATGGTGTTGAGTTTCCAGTAGGGCCCTGAGACTTCTGAGTCTTAGCCAGGTTTGTCTGCCCTCACAGATGACCCAGCTGATGAATGATAGGAAGCAGTTGGACTGTGGACAGGGAAGACTTGGGAGTCTGTCTGGAAAGACAGGTCCACAATAAATTATCTGAAACCCTTGGAGCCAGATGTTTTTCAGAATTTAGAATTTTTCTGATTTTAACAAGGTAATATGGCGCATCTACCACTTATTATGTAAAATCCTTAGTGAGGTCCAGAGCTGCACCACGGAACCAAGCATGTCAATATTTCCTTAGAAAAATGTATGACTAATCATCCCAAATGTGATCAATAAAGATATTAAAGAGCTTCATGTCAGTTCAAGGTCTTCCTTCAAATGAGTTTTTTTTTTTTTTTTGCCTTAGACTTATGAAAAAGCTTTTGATCTCAGAGTATTTTGAATTTCAGAATTTTGGTTAAGGGACTGTGGTCCCAGCCTTGGATTCCATCTGGAATCAAATTGACCTGCAAACATTTCTATGGCTGATCAAAATTTCTAAGCTTGTTAATATCCCGACTGGGCGCTGGAGGTAGGGGATGGATAAAGAAACCAAAGAAAAGCAGTTTTAAGTACAGTCTTAAAACCTCCCCACCCACAAAGATTTAAAAGCATAATTTTCTCCTGAGGATAAATAGCTAATAATGAAGGGTTTCCCAGGTGGTATGATGGTAAAGAATTCTCTGCCAATGCAGGAGAGGGTTTCCCAGGTGGCACAAGTGGCAAAGAATCCACCTGTCAAGCAGGGAACACAAGAGTTCCATGGGTTTGGAAGATCCCATGGAGAAGGGCAGGGCAACCCACTCCAGTATTCAGGTTCTATCCCTGTGTAGGGAAGATCCCCTGGAGGAGGAAATGGTAACACAAGCCAGTATTCTCCAAAATCACTGCGGATGGTGATTGCAGTCATGAAATTAAAAGACACTTGCTTCTTGGAAGAAAAACTATAACCAACCTAGACAGCATATTGAAAAGCAAAGATATCACTTTGCTGACAAATGTCCATACAGTCAAAGCTATGGTTTTTCCAGTAGTCATGTATGGATGTGACAGCTGGACCATAAAGAAGACTGAGCATGGAAATATCTATGCTTTTGAGAAGACTCTTGAGAGCCCCTTGGACTGCAACGAGATCAAACCAGTCAGTCCTAAAGGAAATCAGCCCTGAATATTCACTGGCAGGACTGATGCTGAAGCTGAATCTCCAATACTTTGGCCACCTGATGCAAAGAGCTGACTCAATGGAAAGGTCCCTGATGCTGGGAAAGATTGAAGGCAAGAGGAGAAGGGAACAACAGAGGATGAGATGGTTGGATGGCATCACCAACTCAATGGATATGAGTTTTAGCAAACTCCAAGAGGTAGTGGAGGACAGGGGTGCCTGGCATGCTGCAGTCCATGGGGTTGCAAAGAGTCAGACACAACTTAGCGACTAAACAGCAACAACGACAGTGTCAGGGCAGAACAAGTAATGGGATTCAAATCTGAAGCAGCCACACTCCTAGTGCTAAAGCAGATATATAGAGATCTCCCTAAATTTGCTTGTAGGATAGCATCTAACTGATAGCACTAAGTTCTTTTATCTTGGAAAGTAAGACTAAATGGATCCAGGGATTTCTTGCTTTCTGGTCCCCTCTCCCCAATCACAAATTGACCATAATCTAAAAAGTTTGGGGACTTGCCTTGGGGCCTAGTGGTTAAGAGCTGCCTTATAATTCAGGGGTTACAGGTTTGATCCCTGATCAGGGACTAAGATCCTAGATGCTATAGGGCAAGCTCATGTGCTCTAGAGCCAACACAACCCAGTACAGCCAAAGAAACAAATATTAAAAAGAAAACAGGGGGGACTTCCCTGGCAGTCCAGTGGTGAAGACTTCTCCTTCTAGTGCAGGAAGTGGGGTTCCATCCTTGGTTGGGGAACTAAGATCTCACAAGCCTCACGGCCAAAAAACCAAAGCATAAAACAGTAGCAATGCTGTTACAAATTCAGTAAAGACTTTAAAAACGGTCCACATTAAAAATTTTTACAAATTAAAGAAAAAAACTTTGGAAGCCATCGCTCTTGGCAGATTGAACTTTGGAGCTTGGGCACTAAGCTCGTGCCTTGAGAAAAGAGGCAGGGTGGATATGTAGAACTCAGGGTATACAGCACTGAGTTTAAAGTTAGAAGTTCTAACCCTAAACCTGCCACCCCACCACCTTGCTGTGTGACTTTGAGCAGATTGTGTCTTCTCATCAGAGGATTTCTAAATCCCACACAGCTCCAGGATTCCAGGATTCTGTTTTGGTTTGCAGGATTCTGCTTTTGATGTCCAGGAGTATGCAAATGGGGCTGCAGGGAACTAGTGTCCTTGGAAAGCTGCTGGTTAGTCTAGTTTTGGTGTTTGGTCTGCTTGGGAAAGCAGAGTGCTGCTTAAGCATTGCAGGCTCTGGGGATCAGAAAGACAGGCTCAAACTCTGACTCAGCCACTTCTTAGCTCCCTAATGTACTTAACCTATCTGAGCCTCAATTTCTTCATTATGTAACATGGGGTTAATAATAGCACCTATCCTAAAAATATTACCTGCCTTTTTTGATCTTTCACCCTACAAATGTTTGTTGAAGTCTCCCTGTGAGGCATGCACTCTGTTAGGCATTGGGATTTAGTTATGAGAAATACCAGATGGAACACAGACAATGACTAGGTAGTCATACTAATGAATATTTAAATTTTAACTGGGAAAAGGCAGCTAAGAATGGCAACAGTTATAAGACTCTATAACAGAGGGATTGATGTAATAAGAAAATTTATGTAAGATTTTCCTGGGAAGGTGATACTTGCTTTGAGCCCTTAAGAATGAGGATAGCTAACTGAATAAGAAGGGAAACAGGATGTACAAAAGTTTTGTGGTGGCATATAAGGAAGAAGGCCAATGAGGTTGGAGGGAAGAGAATAAAAGAGAACTAGGTGAGGAGGAAGAGATAAGCAGGGTCTCATGACTTCCCTGGTGGCTCAGACGGTAAAGAGCCTGTCTACAATGTGGGAGTCCCAGGTTTGACCCCTGGGTCGGGAAGATCCCCTGGAGAAGGAAATGGCAATCCACTCCAGTACTATTGCCTGAAAAATCCCATGGACAGAGGAGCCTGGTAGGCTTCAGTCCATGGGGTCACAAAGAGTCGGACACGACTGAGTGACTTCATTTCACATGATGTTTTGCTTTTATTGTAAAATCAGTGGGAGGCCACTGAGGAGTTATGCAGGAAGATGTTATTATCAGATCTTCCTTTAGATGAGATCTGTAACTAAGAATAGATTTGGAGACAGGTGGTAAAATTAGTTCATTAGTTAGGCACATCAGCACTGAGGCCACTACTGTGGTCCAGGTGAAATAAGATGGTAGCTTAGAAAGGAATGCAAATAGAAGGAGTTAGAGCAGAGTAAACAGATTAGAAAGCTATTCAGAAGATGAAATAAGCAGGATTCGGTAATGGATTAGATGAACTGGGATTGGAGGGGTGTAGTAAGGGAGAGGAATTTGTCACAGATGATGCCCAGATTTCTGGTTTGGATGGCTAATGGTGCCATTCTCGAGGAGAGGTACTCCCAGCGGAGCAGCAGGTGTTGGGGAAAGAGCCTGAATGATTTTGGACCTGTTGGCTTTTGGTCCCTTGAGACAGTCAAGTCCAGTTGTCCAGCAGGCAGCTGGATCTGTGAGTCTGAACTGGAAATACAATTTGGGGAAAATTAGCACAGACACCAACTGAAACATGCATTTGAATGAGATGCCCCAGGAATCAAGTATTATGTAAAGAAAAGAGAGGACCTGGGTCTCAACCTTAAGGAGACTCAACATCTAATTTTGGGTAAAAAGAATGAGCCTAACAAGGTGACAGGAGGGTGCTACTGCTGCTGCTGCTAAGTCGTTTCAGTCGTGTCCGACTCTGTGCAACCCCAGAGATGGCAGCCCACCAGGCTCCCCCGTCCCTGGGATTCTCCAGGCAAGAACACTGGAGTGGGTTGCCATTTCCTTCTCCAATGCATGAAAGTGAAAAGTGAAAGTAAAGTCGCTCAGTCGTGTCCGACTCTTAGCGACCCCATGGACTGCAGCCTACCAGGCTCCTCTGTCCATGGGATTTTCCAGACAAGAGTACTGGAGGGTAGGGGAGGTGAAACCAAGCCTAAAATCGTGGGTCACAGAAGTGAAGGCAAGAAGGATTCACGAAAGAAGGAGTACTCAGCCATGTGGAAAGATGATGAAAGGTCAAGTAAAATAGGACTGAAGGATGATCATTGCATTTAACAACACAGAAATCGTCAGTGACCTTAGCCAGAGCTAAGTAAATGTGGAGTGACAGGGTGGATGCCAGGGTTGGGGAAAGAGTGAGAGGTGAGGGAATGAGCACAGTGAATATACAACAGTGTTTCACAACTGGGAAGGGGAGGAGAGAGATTGGACAGTAGTCTGAGATTCCCTGGTGGTCCAGTGGTTAATACTCTGAGCTTCCATGCAGGAGGCACAGGTTTGAGTCCTGTGTGGGAAAGTTGCATATGCTAAGTGGTGTGGCAAAAAAAAAAAAAAAAGTAAAAAATAAAATACTTAGGACCGCATTCCACCCAGAGTAAACTGGGGACTGAGGGAGGGTATTTGCCTTAGAGAAAAAGATATAAGTTGACCCTGACTTTAGTGCTTCCACATGTCATTAAGTGAAACTTACATTCTAGAACTACAAAAGGGACTCAGCTCTCTTGAAAAGGGAGACCTGGGAACAGCTGGGCTAGGAAGAGATTAAGCTGCTTTCTTCAGAAATGACATGGTCCACGGTCAGGCAGGGCAAGAAGAATCAATAACTGTGGTTAAGGGTGATACATGGGGAGGAATGATTTCCCGCTGAAGGTCCAAACCTCCAGAGCATCCCTCTTTCTGTGTGCTCAGTTGCTCAGTCATGTCCGACTCTTTGCGACCCCCCCATAGACTGCAGCCCGCCAAGCTCCTCTGTCTGTGGGATTCTCCAGGCAAGAATACTGGAGTGGGTTGCCGTTTTCTTCTCTGGGGGATCTTCCTTACCAGGGGATTGAGCCCGCGTCTTTTGTGTCTGCATTGGCAAATAGAGTCTATACCGCTAGCACCACCATGAAGCTTTCATCAGCTACTTCGACTCACAGATGTTCTCAACTCCTGTAGCACTGAGGACCCTGTATGATATATCAATTGTTTATATGGAACTCTAATAAATCAAACAGATAAAATGATATTTATTAGAAGAAACTTACTTTATAAGTTCAGTATTTATTTAAGATCAATAAATGATAAAAATGAGGTTGTTCTAATAATGTTTCAATAAAAAAGAAAATTAGGAGTTCTATTGGCTGCAGGAAACCAACTTGTTCCTTTATTTTGTTTTGACTGTAAAAAAACCTTAAAATTCTGATTCATTCAGATCAGTAGCTCCAAATAATAACAGTTTTACCTAACAATGTCAAGATATTCTCTAATTAATCAAAGATGGCAGGATTAGGGACATTCCCTGGTGGTCCAGTGGTTAAGACTCTGTGCTTTTACTGCCGAGGGAACAGGTTCAGTTCCTAGTGGGGGAATTAAGATCCAGCAAGATGTGCAGCACAGCAAAAAAAAAAAAAAGGTGGCAGAAGGACATTTATTCTAAGGTTTACACAAAAGTGAACTAGCCCAGAGAATAAGAGGCTTCCAATGTTTAAAAATATACGTATGTATATAGGTACATACATATATACACAGGTTATATACATATAAATTTGACAAACTATTTTTGAATATTTTAACTACTTTATTATTTTTTAATTTATTCCTCAAAACAACCTTGTAAGGTAATTATTATTATTATCCCCATTTAATATGAGGCTCAGAGAGATTAGGCAGACTTCCAATCCTAGAAACATGGAAGTCTAGATTAACTAAACAACCCTTCCACTAAAAACAACTAAATATTCTGGATTTAAAAAAAAATTATTTTGGGGGTGGGCTGTGTTTGGGATCTTAGTTCCCTGACCAGGGCTTGAACCCAAGCCCAGACAGTGAAAGTGCTGAATCCTAACCACTGGACCTCCAGGGAATTCCCTGGAAGACATATTTTTAATGCAGCAATGATTTAGCATTAAGAAAGGGAGTAAGAGGGCTTCCCTTGTAGCTCAGCAGTAAAGAATTAGCCTGCCAGTGCAGGAGACACGGTTTCAACCCCTGGTCTGGGAAGATGTTGCTCCACATGCCATGGAATAACTTGGTCCATACACCACAAATACTGAGCCTATGCTCTGTAACCCAGGCTCCACAACAAGAGAAGCCACCTTCAAGAGTGGATGGGGCACCGCAACTAGAGAGCAGCCCCTGCTCGCTGCAACTATAGAAAAGCCCTTGCAGCAACGAGACCCAGCGCAGTCAAAAATAAATAAATAAAATTACTCAAAAAATAAAAAAGGAAAGGAAGTAAGGAATATTCAGAGTGGAAGAAGGAATTCAAACAATTGAGAAGGTTATTGAACCTGGCTATCACCCTAAGGAGGTCTTCTCAACCTTAGTAAACTTAGGTTTGAGATTCTATACACCCAGGGCTCAGAAGACAGAAATTAAGTGTCCAAGATTCTTGTAATGTTTGAAAAGAGGGTAAAAATTCTGATTTAGTTTAGATTTCAATAATTTAAGGATGTAGACTTTTTCTAAGACAATCGCCAAAACAATAATATCTTCCAAACTAATACCAGAAACAAGTAGAGTGAAAAAAATTCAATTAACACACACACAAAGCAAATCAAGCAGGGGGGAAACTATCAAAGGATGAAATGAATGAAATACACAAAATCAATGTAGAAATTAATCCAAGTATTGTTTATTGCAATTAAAAATATATGTGGATTAAATGCTACTATAAAAGATCTTAGTATTTGTGGTCAACATCTACAGCCTTCTGGCTTTAGGTAAAGGAGACTACATTTGAAAATGAGGGTAAGACTCATCTAATCAGTAGGAAGGTCTTGAAAGCAAAACTGAGATTTCCCCAAGGAGGAAGCAATTCTGTCTGAAGACTACAGCATCACCTCCTACCCGAGATTTCCCAGCCTGCGGACCTTCCCTACAGATTTCAGACTTGTCAATTTCCACCGCTGCATAAGCCGACTCCTTGAAATAAATCTCCACATCTATGTATCCTCCTGTTCTGTTCCTCTGGAGGACCCTGACAGATACACCCACGTTTCACTCACTTCTCCCCTTTTCTTCTGAAAGCAAGGTGGGAAGGGAATAAGTGGATGGGGAGGAGGGGGAGTGAGAAGTGGTGGGCCAAGTGGGGTTGAACGAAGAACTCTCCCTCTGTGATGTGGGGAATGGAAATGCAGGAAGAAGTGTGGGCAAGCCTCTCCACCTCTCTGGGATTCATCAATCAGCCTGGAGGGCTGGGGACAAGAACGGGAAGTAATGCTGTCCCCTTGAGGTAGAGCGTTCTTAGCATCACAGCCCAAGAGTAGTCCAAGGCCATTGGGAACCACCCCTCCAGTCCACCCTCTTTTTTAAGTAGCTCAAGCCTGGGTGACAAAGTCCCTTGTCTAAGGACATAGCAGGTGAGGGGCAGAGCCGCTAGACTCCCAGTTGGGCTGTCCATCTCCTCTGTGCTCCATCAGGGATCCTGGAGCTGTCCACGGTGACACTCTGCCCACCTTTGTGGTCCCTGTGAAAGGCCACACCAGGAACCAGGAGGCACAAAGGACCCATCTGTCCTCCACATCCTCTCTCAGCTCTGGCTGCACATTAGAATCCCCTGGGGTGTTTTGTTTTATTTTGTTTTTAGAAAGTCTGGTATCTGAGGTCTACCACAAACCACTTTCATCAGTTTTCTGGGGGACAAGCTAGAGCATCCACACTTTCTGGAGAGCATCTCCAGATGGTTCTAACATGCAGCTGGGCTGAGAGCTGCTGGTCTCGACAGAGCACAGGGAGCACCCAACTGCTGCATTTCACTTCCCATTTTTCACCTCACATTTTAGCCTCCCCCATCCCTGCTGGTGGGCTGTCTATTCTCATTATTGTCTGTGCTCTGCCTAGGAGGGGAGAACCAAGAAGGAGGCTGGCCCGGCTGGGAACACCTTCTCTGTCCCTGTGCTGCCCTGGAGTCTGGCACACAACATCCAGCTCCACGCCATCCTATCCGGAGTTGCTGCCCCACTGAAGCAGAAATGCTAGTACACTTCCTTCTTCCCCTCTCTGCTGTGACCTCTGACATTTCCTTCTCTCTCTCCAGCCTCTCCTCCACCTCTTTTCCTTCTTCAGTCCTTTTTTTTTTTTTTAATATTTATTTATGGCTGTGCTGAGTCTTCATTGAAACTGAAACTCCAATACTTTGGCCACCTGATTGGAAGAACTGACTCCAGTTCTCCAATTGGAAAAGACTCTGATGCTGGGAAAGATTGAAGGCGGGAGGAGAAGGGGACGACAGAGGATGAGATGGTTGGAGGGCCTCACCGACTCAAAGGACATGAGTTTGAGTAAACTCCAGGGAGTTGGTGATGGACAGGGAGGCCTGGAATGCTGCAGTGCATGGGGTTACAGAGAGTCAGACACGACTGAGAGACTGAACTGAGCTGAGTCTTCTCAGTTGCCGCATGGGCTTTTTCTCTAGTTGCAGTGAGCCGGGGCTCCTCTTTATTGTGGTGTGCTGGCTTCTCAGTGTGGCAGCTTCTCTTGTCCTGGAGCACAGAGTGTGTGGGCTTCCCTGGTTGTGCCACGTGGGCTCATTCGTTGCAGCTCCCGGGCTCTAGAACACAGGCTCAATAGTTCAGTGCACACCGTTTTGTTGCTCCAAGGCACGGGGGATCTTCCCAGATGAAGGATTGAACCTGTGTCTACTGCATTGGAGGCGGATTCTTTACCACTGAGCCACCAGGAAAAGCCCTCCAGTTCTTCTTTACCAGAAGCTCTGAGCCCGCTTCTTGGCTCCCTTCCTCCCCAAACCTGCTGTTCTCCCTTCCGCATGAGTGGCTGACTGAGCCCCCAGTGGTCTCTCTAGGAGAGGGATGCGCCTTTCTCCAGAAGCCCTGGCTGCCCCAACCCCACATCTGCAAGCAATGCCTCCCAGGTACCTATTGTGGCTGTCTCGTTGACTTCAGACTGCAAGCAGAGAGTGTGTCTCCCTCAAGCCCTTTTCTCTTCCCTCTCTGCTGCCCGAGAAAATTTCCAATGAGAGAACTGCAGCAAAAGCTGCCAAGACAGACTTTGGACTGCTCTGTGGTACTTTCCCAGTATTGCAGCATCTTCTCTTGATACCCTGCTGTATGCCAGGCACCAGGATTACAAAGACGAGTAAAGCAGTCCTTTCCTTCAAGGAATTTATAATTAAATAAAAGATAGAATTTCTTATGGAACAGGGAAGAAAGGACGGTAGGTGTGGGATGAGGGAAAAATGAATACTTGTCTCCATTAGGTGCCAGGGAAATGCCTTCTTCTCCATTTCATATAGAGTTTTATGGGCAAACTCCAAATAAAAGGCCCTCAGTTTAGTTCAGTTCAGTCTCTCAGTCGTGTCCGACTCTTTGCGACCCCATGAATTGCAGCACGCCAGGCCTCCCTGCCCATCACCAACTCCTGGAGTTCGCTCAGGCCCTATTTTCCCTTTTATATAGAAGAGGATACTGATGCAAACAAGTTTAAAAGCCTTGCCCAAGTTTAGATAGCTTTTAAGGGACAGGGTCAGGGTTTGGACCCAGGTCTTTGGACTCTAGTTCCAGCACTTTCTTGGAGTCTGATGGTTATTTCATATCTGACCCAGTGCTATTCATCAGATTGAGCCATAGGAAGAGGAGAAACCTGGGAGCGGGGTGGGGGTGGGGGGTCTGGCTTCTTGTCCTGGAAAGTGAAAGTGTTAGTTGCTCAGTTGTGTTGACTTTGTGACCCCATGGGCTATAGTCTGCTGGGTTCCTCTGTCCTTGGAATTCTCCAGGCAAAGATACTGGAGTGGGTAGTGATTTCCTTCTCCAAGGGATCTTCCCAATCTTGGGATCCAACTGGGTCTCCTACATTTTGCAGGCAGATTCTTTACCATCTGAGCCACCAGGGAAATCACCTGGCTTTATTGCTAACTAGCTATATGACACAGGCAATCACATCACCTCTCTGGGCCTTGTTTTTTATTTTTTTTTTTAACATATAAAGTGAGGGAGAGTAGGTAGTTTTAAAGATCCTTTTCAACTCTATGATTTTCTCGATTGCGTTTCCTTTCTTCAGTTGGTTATATATTCATTTTGCTTCCATCTTAAAAGAAGGGTCACTAGAGCTCGGGGGTGGGGAGGGTCACGCTGTCAATCTGGCTGGCACACACAGTCCAGCAGCCTGGCACACTGCAGTGGCCATCAGTCAGGGCTGGATGCGTGCAATTACACTCCTCAGGGAGGCACTGAGAGTGCCGGCAAGGATGCCAGGAGCCGGGGTCGCAGCTCTGCCAGAGCCACGAAGAGAGACCACTGAGTCCAGGGAATCAGGCGGAGGGGGAGGAAGGGACAGCCCAGAACCAGTCACTGGGAAGCCTCCCCAGGCGTCTCACGCTTTTGAAAATGGCCCTGAGAGAGATGCTATCAGGAGGTGTATTTAATGGGTTTTGGAAATTGGCTAATTTTGTCGCAATCGTCTGCACGCTGTCTGATGCATGCTAAGCATCTGGGACCAGTGTGGGCCTGTGAGTGGGGCCAGGGTGTCCAAGGGAGAGACGTGGCATGAAGAGGGCAGCCAGAGTTGCTGGCTGTTTCTAGCTGCCCGAAAAGTCCCCGCTGACCTCAGGCCACCAAGCTGGGTGCCAGGTCAGTGCCCTCTCTTAAACCACAAGGGGTCATCCCCACCCACCTCCTCCACCCCTCCCTCTTCTACATTCATCCTCCGTCTCCTCTCCCTGGGCTTCTCCTCCCATCCTTGC
>SJXQ01005937.1:348348-375636 GCA_006408695.1 Aepyceros melampus | reverse complement strand
TTTACCCCCCTCCCCACCCCCCCCCGCAGCCAGCCCTGCAGCCACCCTTCTCCCATGCCTCGGGTCAATAAGCCATCAATATCCTGCGCTGAGAAGGAACACACAGCCTTTGCACGCTTGATTCACCCAGAATTGCTCTCCCAGCCCCTCCCTGGGCCTCTGGCACACTCCCTCCATCCTCTGGGCCCTGCCGCTCCTCCTCCAGAGATGTTGCTATCCATCAGCTCTCTGCCTCGCTGGTCACAGTTACTTTCACTGACTGTTTTCAGCTTGGTTGTTTATTTTCTCCCTTTTCCCTCCACTTCCTCCCTCCTCCTCCACTCATTCCCAGATCTGGGTTTGTTGTGGGCTGCTTCTCAGGGCTGTCCTGCAGAGGAGGGCAGAAAAGAGGCCCAAAGGGGGGCACCCATGTCCCCTTCTGGGTGCCTTTCTCTCCTCTCCAAAGCCTGGGATCTTCAAGGAAAGAAGGCTGCAGTCTCCTGCAGAGGCACATGCTGACATTTCCAAGGCCCCAGATTTGGAATCAGGGGACTCTAGGAACTGATTCCGAGAGGACTTCGGGTAGGTTCATTAACCTCTCTAAGTCTCAGTTCTCTCGTTTATAAAACAGAGCTGTGACGGGACTTCCCTGATGGTCTAGCAGTTAAGACTCCACACTCCCAATGCAGGGGGCCTGGGTTCAATCCCTGATCAGGGAATTAGACCCCACATGTTGCACTAAGACCCGGCACAGCCAAATAAAATAAAATGGAGCTGTGATGACTGAGTGAGAAAATCACAGCTGTCATTTGTTGAATAAATTTTGTATGTTAGACTCCCTGCTAGGCACTTTTGAATAAGGCTGTGTTTAAGCATGTTTGTGAAAATGCTTTGTATATTAGAAAGTGCCATGCAAGTGCCTGTTAGTATAGAGAAAGCCACTACTGGCATCTACATGGATCTCCTTTCCACCCAGAAAATAATTCAATGGGCATATTGGATCAGTTTACACAGAATTTCATCCATATATCATCTCATTCACCTTCATATGGTTGCTTTAAAGTAGTGAGCAAATATGGTGGGTTCCACTCTACGGTTAAGAAGGCCAAGATGCAGAAAACAGATTCTGGGGAATTCTGCCTGTTTTCCATCTGTGTCCTCCTGACCTCACTGCTCCCACACCCCTGCAGTATGCTGGGAAGTACACTCATTCCATCTTATCTGATGGTAAACAGGTTGGGGGGCGCCAAGTATGAGTGTGTCTGTGGCATGGGCACCATCTAGGAAGGTGGAATGCCGGGCCAGGCAGAGGAGTTATTCGAAACAGTCAGAGTGGAGCTCTGAGACCAGCAGAATGCCCAGCTACCAGGGCGGCACAAGCAGCATAGTCCTCAGAGGGAAGGAGCATGGGGGGAGGGGCCAGAAGCCAGCAGGAAATGGGGGAGCCTGGTGGGCTGCCATCTCTGGGGTCGCACAGAGTCAGACATGACTGAAGCGACTTAGCAGCAGCAGCAGAGAAGGCATAGAGTGTCACGTGGTGTATCATGCGACTAAGACTCTGAACAGGGGCCTCTGAGCCCAAGAGTCTAGCAAGAACTTGTACTTATTCTCTGCTAGCCTTGGGCCAATCAGATCATCCCCCAAACTCTACCTGGTAGCCCACATCCTCAGGCCAACAGATCAGACTCTGGTCCAGGAGCTTTGCAGTACACCTGCAGCCCCTTCCAGGCAGCTGGTGTAAGGACCCAGGCCTCGGGCCCTCCTCACCTCCAGCCATCAAAGCCACACAGCTCATTTGCATGCAGACTGAGTTCTGGCACCAGCCTGTGCCCATGTACCAGGGCTTCCTCAGAAACATGAAGAGTGATTGGAAGCTGCTGCTGACCCCTTCCGAGAGGCTCCAGTTCTCCCAGCCCCGATAACTGCACTGCCTGGGCAGATTCCTTTAAAAATTGCAGCCAGTTCAAGCCACCAGACCCAAGGGGCTAGCCCCTTCTGCCAGCTAGGCTCTTTTTCACACTCATCCCATGTCCTTCTGAGCCTCCCTTTCTCACCTCCCCTGACCCTCTCCCCTACCAAAATTTTCCTTGGGCCTCTGGGCTCTCCCCCACCCCTGCTGCTCCACGGACTGCTGGGCATGGGCACAGTTTCCCTTCGGGTATCTCAGGTGGAAGCTGCCCTTCTCTCTCAGCCCTGGGCCTCAGGAGGCAGGATGGTGACTCTGGATCAGTGAACCATGATGCCCCGCCCTCTACAGGGATAACCAGCCCCAGCAGGTTTGGGCCGCTTGCTTCGCATTCCACTCTTCCCTGGTGCTGTCATGAAGTGAAGTGAAGCGAAAGTCTCTCAGTCATGTCCGACACTTTGTGATCCCATGAACTCATGGAATTCTCTAGGCCAGAATACTGGAGCAGGTAGCCTTTCTCTTCTCCAGGGGGTCTTCCCAACCCAGGGATCAAACCCAGGTCTCCCACATTGCAGGCGGATTCTTTACCAGCTGAGCCTGCAGGAAAGTCCAAAAATATAGGAGTGGGTAGCCTATCCCTTCTCCAGTGGGTCTTCCCAACCCAGGAATAGAACTGGGGTCTCCTGCATTGCAGGTGGATTGTTTACCAACTGAGCTCTCAGGGAAGCCCTGGCACTGTCCTGGAGCCACTTCTATAAAGGGAGCCCTCACTCTCTCTCTTCTGGGAACAACTTTATCTGCTGCAAACCTAAACATCACCATCACACCGGATGACGTCACATCTATACAAGCTACTCTCTCATCAGCTTGATGTCCAGATGCACCCCCTACTCCACAGCCACACCCTGGACTTAGTCATCTTGGGATGACCCCAGCTCTGGGGTGTTAAACACCGATGCCCTGCGGACAGTCCCCCTCACCCTTTGTGCCCTCCACAGCCTTTCTCACAGCTGACCTGTGATGTCATTGGTCTTCCAGTCCCTGGGCTTTTCATTTTCTCCCTATATCAGCACCCCCTGTTTTCCCTTCTATTCTGAGTCAGCCTAGGGTCTGTATTTCTTTTTTTTTTCCTAATCACTCTTACCTCTGTTGTCCCCTTGTCATAAGACCCTTTGGGCAAAGCCCCAGCCCAAAGTTAACTCAATGATTTGCCTTCTCTGCACAGGTGGCGCTAGTAGTAAAGAACCCACCTGCCAATGCAGGAGACATAAGAGATGCGGAACAACAGAATGGTTCCAAATCGGGAAAGGAGTAGGTCAAGGCTGTTGATTGTCACCCTGCTTATTTAACTTATGTGCAGAGTTCAGTTCAGTTCAGTTCAGTCGCGCAGTCATGTCCGACTCTTTGCGACCCCATGAATCGCAGCACGCCAGGCCTCCCTGTCCATCACCAACTCCTGGAGTTCACTCAGACTCACGTCCATTGAGTCCATGATGCCATCCAGCCATCTCATCCTCGGTCGTCCCTTTCTCCTCCTGCCCCCAATCCCTCCCAGCATCAGGGTCTTTTCCAATGAGTCAACTCTTCGCATAAGGTGGCCAAAGTACTGGAGCTTCAGTTTTAGCATCATTCCTTCCAAAGAAATCCCAGGGTTGATCTCCCTCAGAATGGACTGGTTGGATCTCCTTGCAGTCCAAGGGACTCTCAAGAGTCTTCTCCAACACCACAGTTCAAAAGCATCAATTTTTCTGTGCTCAGCCTTCAAAGCAAAATGCTGGGCTGGATGAAGCACAAGCTGGAATCGAGATTGCAGGAAGAAATATCAATAACCTCAGATATGCAGATGATCCTACCCTTATGGCAGAAAGTGAACAGGAACTAAAGAGCCACTTGATGAAGTGAAAGAGGAGAGTGAAAAGTTGGCTTAAAATTCAACATTCAAAAAATGATCAGGGCATCCGGTCCCACCACTTCATGGCAAATAGATGGGGAATCAATGGAAACAGTGACAGACTTTATTTTCTTGGGCTCCAAAATTGCTGCAGATGGTGACTGCAGCCATTAAATTAAAAGAAGCCTGCTTCTTGAAAGAAAAGCTATGACCAACCTAGACAGCATAGTCAAAAGCAGAGACATTACTTTGCCAACAAAGGTCTGTCTGGTCAAAGCTATGGCTTTTCCAATATGGGTGTGAGAGTTGGACCACAAAGAAAGCTGAGTGCTGAAGAATTGATGCTTTTGAACTGTGGTGTTGGAGAAGACTCTTGAGAGTCCCTTGGACTGCAAGGAATTCAAACCAGTCAATCCTAAAGAAAATCAGTCCTGAATATTCATTGGAGGAACTGATGCTGAACTGAAGCTCCAATGGCCACCTGATGTGAAGAACTGACTCATTGGAAAAGACCTTGACGCTGGGAAAGATTGAAGCCAGGAGAAGGGGATGACAGAGGGTGAGATGGTTAGATGGCATCATCGACTCAATGGACATGAGTTTGAGCAAGCTCCAGGAGTCAGTAATGGACAGGGAAGCCTGGTGTGCTTCAGTCCATGGGGTCACAAAGAGTAGGACATGACTGAGCAACTGAATTGAAGTGATATTTATGTGTGCATGCTAAGTTGCTACAGTCATGTCTGACTGTTTGTGACCTTGTGGACTGTAGCCTACCAGGCTTCTCTGTCCATGGGATTCTCTAGGCAAGAAGACTGGAGTGGGTTGTCATGTCCTCTCTTATATCTCTCGCATTGGCAGGTGGGTTCTTTACCACTAGCTCCACCTGGGAGGCATATATATATGCCTTATATATTATATATATAAGAATACACACACACACACATGTATGAGCTCTAGAGCACAGGCTCAATAGCTGTGGCACACAGGCTTAGTGGCTCCACAGCATGTGAGCTCTTCCCAGGCCAGGGTCGAACCAGTGTCCCCTAAATTGACAGGCGGATTCTCATCCACTTGGGCCATGAGGGAAGCCCCATCTCCAGATTCTGCTCTTCACTCAGATTGTTCTCAATTCTCAGAATTCCTTCTTTTGAAATCCAGAGACTATTTCTCAGTCCCTATCTGAGATGGCCTTTCTGTAGCATTCCATCCTGTTGAGTTCCTCCTTCACAAGCACGTCTTTCCTTAGCTCCTGTGATAACACAGGCTCCCTGATTTTCTTTGCCTTTCGGCCCTTCCTTGCTGGCAGTGACAACTCCTTTTCTCCCATCTGTCTCTTAGGGTTGCTGCACCTCAGGATTCTGACCTCAGGGTTCCCTTCTGTGAGCATCATCTGGCCTCTGAAAATCTGACCTCCTGGTGCCCACTGCACCCCTGCAGAATGTCCCCTGGCTCCTGCCCTTCTCCCAGGGTCACCAGTTCAGATCAGCACCTCAGGGCTACTCTTTGCCAGGTCTTGAATTCTTCAACTAAAGAAGGAGAGAAGAGGCCTGAAGGAAGTACAGATAAAGGCATACATGAATGCAGGAGGTAACTGAAAACCATCCACCTCAGATGGAGAAACCTACAGTGTGGTTTGATTATTATCTTCAGGTCTTCAGAGGACTCTTGGCTTGGAAACTATGACCAACATCTCTGTCTCTTCCAAAAACAGAACAGGGAAAGGTAAAATTTTAGTAATGACAGATCTGAGCAAAAATAGAGAAAAGCATTAAATGCCAGGAATTAGCAGAGCAATGTGGAGTCTGATCAGCAGACTTTTAAAGTAGGTTAGGTTTTTGCACATCTGAGATGATTCCTGAGTAGAATGAGCTAAGGGTGAGCAGATGGTTTGGGTAGCTCACCACACTTTCCTTCCATGGCTGCGTGAGGGGAAGTCCAGGTTGGCACTGAGCTCCAAACACAATCTCTTGTCCATTTCCAGCAGTGGGATGTGACCATAGCAACCCCTGGGACAAAGAATGGGTCCCTTCTTGTCTGCAAGTTTAGGACATCTAGCCACTGCTGCTTGGCTCCATCAGTCCTGTAATTGCCCAGAGGCTGGGGTTATAGGCAGGAGGGAGTAGTGTGAAGACGAGCATGGATTGGCATTGAGAAGAAGAGCACAGAGAGAATAACCTTGGCTAAGGAGCTGGTTGGTGCAGCACCTCCTACAGGAAGCTCTCTCTGGCACCACCAGATTGCCTGAAAGCTTAAACTCTGCTCTCACAATGCCCTGTTCTACCTTGGTTCTCAGGTGGATCCTGTGGTGCTGAGATGTCTGAGAGTTTGTCTCTCTACTCACCAAGCTGTTAACTCTTTAATGGCAAAACCCATGTGTGGTTGACAGCTATCTCTGGGGTCTGGAGCAGGGTATAGACCATATGAAGCTCTAGGTGTGTCAGTCTTAAGTAACTGACCCATGGGACAAAGGCCTTGGAGGACTTGGTATCCCATCATCCTCAGAGGTAACCCCAGTACAGCCCAGCAGAAAGCCCTGGCTTTTTGGAATCATGTTCCAATGGGACCATGGAAGAGATGACTCAAGGAAATTTGGATTCTGGTCCCTGCTCAGCCAATTATTAGCAGAACGAGCTGGTTAGCATGTGACAATTCCCTTCTCCGGGCCTCAATTTCTCGTCTATGAAATGGGGGTGATGACCTCACAGCTTCAAAGAGTTGCCTTGAAAACCAAATGAGATAATGGGTGTGCAGGCGGTGAAAACATCTAGAGAAAGGTCTTGAAGGCTTATACAGAGGTAAGAAGTTATTAATAGTCTCATTAATATTCTTACCCAGAATGCCCATGGAAAAGCAGTATGTGGCAGCCCCAGCCTCCGCACCCCACCCTTCCCTACTATTTCTGTCCCTGGAAAGCAGGTTCTTGGAATGGTAATCCCCATTCTGCCACTGTGGGGCAAGGGGGCGAATATTGAGCAGAGCTGCCCACCCTCCCACCTCGGTTCTGCAGACTGCTACTCCCTGGGGGCTCTCACCAAATCCTTTGATTTAGAAAGCATGGCTGACACCCACACATAAGCTGGAGGATGGCAGGAGGTACCTTGTCTTTGTCATTTCCTTTGATGCTGAAATGCTGAGATGACCCCCCTAGTCAGGCCCAGGTAAGAGAGGAAGCAGTTTTCCCTCCCCTCCTGCATTTCTGGGAAGGTGTGAGCTGCTCCAAGTGGCTGGTCCTTTCTTCCTGCTTTTCTTTCCAGGGCTACTCAGCGGCCTGCCTTGCCCACAGGGTGGGGAGCTATGGCCCAGAGTGGGAATAAATCCAGGGTTTTCTTCTCCCCCATGCTACTTACTTCCCTGCCAGGCCAGTGTGATGTTTATCAGCATCAGCTGGCCCATTACTAGGGAGCAGCAAAGAGAAGCAGGTGGCCTGAAGATAGGAAGAGGAAAACCAACTGGTTGGGGTCTGATGGTGACTTCATCCTCCAGAAAGTTCTGGAGATTACATCCAGGTTCTATCAGTCAGCAGAACCCCCCCTGCCCAGGAAGTAAGGCCTGTAGGCTCCGAGCAGAACACCTCACCTCCCCAGCCCTGGGTTTCATCATCTGGTTTCCCCTGGCCGCTTGCTAACCTGTGAAACATCAGCACGAGGGCAGAGCAGACCTGTAGATGTGCAAATAATCAAAGCCCAGGGTCAGTAAGACAGTGGACAGCGAAGAGAGAAAGCCAAGAGAATAAATCTGAAGTCCAGGGAAGGTGGGTATCTGGCGTGAGGTGTCCGACAGAGGTTCCATCAGCCCTGCCCAGGGCCATGTCCACAGTTGAGGCCAGTCTTGTGGGAATGGGCTGCCACTGGAAACCCAGCCACCTGCTCAGAGGAGGTCTCCTAGCTCGGCCTAGTGGGCCCCCTCCTCCCCACTCGGCCAGCCAGGTCTGCTGCCGCTGACTTAAAACGCTGCCCTCAATTCTATCTTTAGCTCTGGCTGCTGGGAGCCTGAGTGACAGGCAGGGTGGGGGCTTGTGCCGGGGTGGGAAAATTTTGCAGCTACCTGGTTAGCTGCGGTGGCATGATGGCAAGCAGCAAGGACCGTGTGGTGCTCTTGCTGCGTCTGTAGCTCATGCGGTGGTAGGCACAGAGATCCAGTGATACTGGATGAATGGATGAGTGGATGCATCCAAGCATGGATGGAGCAGAGGCCCCCAGGAGAGAATGAGAGCAGGGCCAACCAAACCATAGACCAAGTCCCAGAAGGCACACTCCATGTGGTCTTGGGCTTGTGACTTTCCCTCCTGGCCTCCATTTCTTCATTTGTAAATAAGGGCTAGATAAGCAGTTTTCAGACCATCTCTATGGACCACCACCAACGCATCCCCCTCCATTGCTCATTCCCCCCATCCCACCCCCATAAAGAGGGTGCTGCTGCTAGGGGCTTGAGTTGGAAGGAAGGGAAACGATAGATTGACAGGGCTCTCCTACTGCTTCCATCGAGGGCTGAGTCATTTTTATCGATTCTGGACATTGAGTTTCTTGGAAAGGATTTTTTTAGACAAAGGGCAGCTCAGTTCCCTAAAGCATTTCCAGACTTGAGGAGCCAGAATAAAATTGCCTCTTACAGCGGGTGGCAAGAAGAGCCCCTCCACTGTCTCTCATCAGGACTGATATGAAAACCTCTTATCTGAGCAGTAAGACACCCGCAAGCTCACATCCAGCCAATTATCTCTTTCAATAAGAAAAAGTGAAGTTCCCCAGAAAGGATGAGAAGGGGAGGGGGTAGGTCCTTGCAGAACAGTAGGAGTGTGGGTAGGAAGGGGCTGAGCAGGGGCTGATCTAAACCCACAGCTGGACCTTGAGAAGCAGCAGCTGACGTGCGGCTGGTGAGATGGCCTGGGGCAGCGAGAGTTTTGAGGAAAGAGCCACAGGAGTGCTGTGGAGTCAGGCTCCAGTCTCCTCTGACTGTCCTGAGGTGGGAAGGCTTGCAGACATTTGAGGTCCAATGGGGGATCTCGTGACCTGGTGTCCTGAGACCTGGGTGCCAGCTTGGTGTGCTGACCCCGTGGAGTCCAGGGAAAAAGGTTACTTGCAAGGTAGGAAGGCCCTGGGGAAAGAAGACTTCCCCGGGGACTCCTTGCTCTTCCTCATGACCTGCCTTATGAAAATGATGAGGTTTGCCCAGGATCTCAGGCAAGTTATTTTAATTACATGTGCCTCCATGCCTTCAGGGAGATGACCTCTGACCCTGCCTACATCTCAGAGATATTCTGACTAAAACAGATTATAGATATGAAAGGTTTTCCTTCTAAATACTAGAACTGCTTTATAGGTTTTACTCAATGGCCAGGGGGCTAGGGGTCTAGCTGGCTGGACTCTGTTTCTCCCAGGTTCTTCTTCCTTCTGCTCTTATAAACTTGCTCCAGTGAAGCCCAGGGCCTTGAACCTCCTTTCGCCTTTTTTTCTCAAAGGCGTTCTCCTGCCACCCCCTTTCTTTCCTCTGCCTTTAACCTGGCCTAGCCTCTGGTGCTATGCTCTCAATAAGGCTGAGTTCCTGTTCGGACCCTGCTCCAGCCTCCTGGTTCCAGCTCATCCCACACACTTGGGCTGGCATCATTATCCCCTCGCCCCTGCTTGGAAACCTGCTGTGTGTTCAGATGTGCACCTCTCACTGAGCCCGAGTTACTCATCAAGCAAGTCACCTGGGCCACTCACTTCTTCCTGACCCGACCCCTGACCCCAGGCACCATCTGACAGCTCCCTGCAGACAATCAGCTTCCTGCTTCCTTCTGTCTCCAGACCACCCTCTCACCCACCCCCTGAAAGGCCCTTCCCTCTCTTCATGCTAAATCAAGAAGAAAACACCCCTTGAATAATTGGTTGAACTTCTCCTCCCCTCTAAGAAACCTTTCTCAAATAATCTCACTGAAATCTTGCCTTCCCATCACTTTTTTTTTTAATCTTTTTATTTGTAAAAGTTTTTATCTTTTTGGCCACACAGCGTGGCACGTGGGTTCTTGTTTCCTCAACGAGGGATTGAACCGTGTCCCCTGCATGGAGTCTTAACCATTGGACCACCAGGGAAGTCCTTTCCCTTCACTTGGATACTTTCCAGAATGGAACAGGATTGGCATCTCTCTTGTGCATGTACATGCAGGTATGTGGGTCTGTGGGTTCTGGTAAGTTCTGTGACAGTCATCCTTCCCAAAGGCACCACACCCAGTTCTTCCCCATGGGGGGACTGGTACAGACAGCTGACCAACTGGCAGACTCATTACACAGGAAGATGACCAGGTCAAATCTGGTGTTGGTGAAGATGGCAGGACAGCATCACAGGCAGAGGCCACAGTGACCTTATGACACTGGCACTTCCCAGGGCCTTTTCACTAAGACACGTCCTCCTGTAATGCCACTCTGAAGCACTCATCTGCTGTATTATTGTTTAGTCACTCAGTCACGTCCAACTCTTTCATGATCCATGGATTGTAGCCTGCCAGGCTCCTCTGTCCATGGAATTGTCCAGGCAAGAATGCTGGAGTGGGTTGCCATTCCTTTCTTCAGGGCATCCTCCCAACCCAGGGATCAAGCCCGTGTCTCAGGGATTGGCAGGTGGATTCTTTACTGCTGAGCCACAAGGGAAGCCCCCATCCCCTGTGGCAGGGGTCATCAACATGGCGCAGACATCGTCCCCTTCCCCAGGATGGTAGGTGGCCTACACTTTGCTAAGGGGTGAAGACTCAGGGGCTACTTATGTGCACACATCAGTTTCAGTACACAGTCCCAACCTATTTTGTGGATTTAAATCCAGAGATGCCAAGGACAGGACGTGCTTGTTGCTCGGGCAGACAATTTAACCCGGAATACTCTTTTGGTACTTTCCAACCCTGCAGTCTCTTTTCGTATCCTTCGGGTTGGAAAATGAAAAGCCTTCTTTGCCAGCAATTAATTTACCAAAATAAACAAGAATTCTGCTTTTCGTGACAAAGACAGTCCCTGAATGCCAATCTTAGGGCTGCCAGATAGCAATTTCAAGTGGGTGCCACTTGTGAGGTTATAATTTACAGGTGATTTATCATGGAGGTTATGAGAAAAGGAGAAAATGCGGTCAGGAGAGAGGAGAAAAGTGTCCCTAGCTCTTGTCCTCATCCCCAACTTCTTTGGCAACAAGTCTCATGTCTTGACTCACAGTTTCCTACCCGCCCCCCAACCCCAACATTTTTTTTTTCAACCACAGATGATTCTTGTTTTTCCATTCTGTTCTACTTGGCTCATTTCCAACCCTTTGCTGACAAGGGTGCAGCCTGGCTCCCCTGCTTGCAGACAGCATCACTGGCTGCTGATTCCTCCCTTGCCTTGCCCTTACCCGAGGGTCCCTTCATCAGAGTGCTGCTTCGGGAGTAGTTGGTTTGATACACTCTAGAAACAGTATCCAGACTGGAGATTTGGCCTCACTCCTTCCCCTCCCCTGAAGGCTGAATAAATAGGTGCCTGGATGAGATGCATTGAAAAAGGAGCCAGCAGGCATAGATTTGAGATACAGAGTTGCTGAGGAGCTGAGAAGAGTTTGCTCAGGTAGGCAGAGTGGGGGGTCTGGGGGTGGAGACTCTGAGTGGCACCAGCCAGGGACCATTAGAGATTATGCTGGGGGAGTTAAAAGCAATGATTAAGTCTGGGAACATTGTCTCCTTCATCTCAGCCCCTGCTGAGAATCCATCCCAGTAATCACCCCTCCCATGCCCATCTCTGCTCTCTGAGGCTCAGCTCACTGGCAAGGACCCACCAGCCTTTCTGACACACCTACTCTACCAACTTCCTGCTTCCTACCACCTACATCTGAGGACTTTGCTGTCTGTGGTTTTGCAGTTTGGCTAGCAATCCTTGCCAAGATTTCATCCACTCCAGTCCTGGTGATTCCCTGGGTTGGATTGTGGTCCAGTATTTATTATACATGGTTTCCAAGTACTTTGTGTGAAAAGCAGACACAGCCCTGAC
The DNA here is from genome assembly GCA_006408695.1 of Aepyceros melampus. Taxonomy (NCBI): domain Eukaryota; kingdom Metazoa; phylum Chordata; class Mammalia; order Artiodactyla; family Bovidae; genus Aepyceros; species Aepyceros melampus. The sequence goes on along the minus strand of SJXQ01005937.1, from coordinate 363,884 downwards.
TTCCACAGCTCACAGTTTCTCTTTGGAGTCAAGTTGAACACAGAAAACAATGAAAAAATGCAGAGAACTAGAGAATAACTTCCTTTCAGGCAATAGCAGGAAGTTATTAAATCCTCTTCCCTCTTTTCTGTTTGCATCTCACTCTTGCTACCCCTCCATTGTCTTCCCCACAGTTCTTCCTGGAATAGTTTGGGCCACGGCTCCCCGTCTCCAGAAGCTAATGGCTAATGATCTGAGGTGGAGCTTCAGTTAGTTCAGTTGCTCATTCATGTCCAATTCATTTTCGACCCCATGGACTGCAGCACGCCAGGCCTCCTTGTCCATTACCAACTCCTGGAGTTTGCTCAAACTCAAGTCCATTGAGTCGGTGATGCCATCCAACCATCTCATTCTCTGTCTTCCCCTTCTCCTCCTGCCTTCAACCTTTCCCAGCATCAGGGACTTTTCTAATGAGTCAGTTCTTCGAATCAGCTTCAGCATCAGTCTTTCCAATGAAGATTCAGGACTTATTTCCTTCAGGATTGACTGGTTGGATCTCCTTGCAATTTAAGGGACTCTCAAGAGTCTTCTTCAACATCAGAGTTCAAAAGCATCAATCCTTTGGCACTCAGCTTTCTTTATAGTCCAACTCTCACATCCATACATGACTACTGGAAAAACCATAGCCTTGACTAGATGGACCTTGGTTGGCAAAGTAGTGTCTCTGCTTTTGAAAAGTCATAACTTTTCTTCCAAGGAGTAAGCATCTTTTAGTTTCATAGCTGCAGTCACCATCTGCAGTGATTTTGGAGCCCCCCAAAATAAAGTCTGACACTGTTTCCCCATATATTTGCCATGAGGTGGAGCTTATGTAATAACAATAGAAATAAAGTACACAGAAAATGTAATGAGCTTGAATCATCCCCAAACCATTCCCTGGTCTGTGGAAAAATTGTCTCCCACAAAACTGGTCCCTGGTGACAAAAATGTTGGGGACCACTGGTTTGGACATAACACTCCATGAAGCCTCTTTATTTAGCTCCTCTCCAGAATGACATAGAAGTGGCCCTTTTCTTTCTAGAGGGGTGGGTAGAGGCAGAGCAATCTTGATAATAAAATCCAGTGAGCAATTTCCAGACCAGACTAAGAGTGAGTGGTTTGCTGTGGGTTCAGTTCAACACTTTATGCACAACTACTGTGGTGCTAGGGTCTTCAAGGGAGGGGTGAGTGGTACAAAAATTAAAAAGAAAATTTTGCCTCAAAAGAGCAGGTTCTTCATGCATTTCTAGTATTATCTGATTTCTGAAACTTCAATCATATGAAATGCTTTGGAATATAGTGCTCTGAGGTATTACTGCTTTTCAGACTCCTTCACTGAACTACCATACAGTCATAGCACTGACGTCTTTAAAATCTCATGACTTTTTATAATTACATGGAATTTACATTCCCCTCTATATCAGTATTGGTTTTAATATAAAATGATCTTCCTCCCCCTCATTCCTCAAGGTCTAGTTATAACTGAAGCCATAGGAAAATGGGACACTTATCCTGTCTTTTGTACCCCAGCACATTATGTTACACCCAAGGGACACAGGTACCCTCCAAGAATCAGGGTAACAGCTCAATCCCTATCTATTGATTTTCCCTCCTTGCCAGCCTACCTCCTAGGTCTGACCCAGCCCGGGGCTCCAGCCCCTCCATTTTTTCTACCTTGGCTCTCTACTGTGACAAGCCCAGAATCTTCTAGCTCTGGGACATCTTGCCCCTGGCTTACCTTCTTTCTGTACCTCTCTCAAAGGAGGCTCTCTGTTCAGTACCAGTCCTTGTTTTTACATTTTGTATTGGTTTTGGTTTTGGACACACAGTCATTCAGGCTCAAGGCAAACAGTGGCAAAAAAAGTCATCAATCGTTTCATTAACTAATTCTTTCAAAAAATATGTATTGGCCACCTGCTGCTCAGACGAAGTGCTGAATATGGTCATGAGAAAAATAGAAGTATTTTCTACCCTGGTCGTGGTTACAAGTTATTGGGAGAGATGACATTAATCAACTAATCCTATCAGTATGTAATTGTGAGCTGTGCCAGGAAGGATGGAAATGAGGGGCTATAAGAACAATAGAGCAAAGTAGGGACTTGATCTGGTCCAGGTGAGGTGGTGCTGGAAGACGTCCTTGAGAAAGAGACATTCCAGCGTAAATGGGGAGGATGAGTAAGAGTAGGCCAAACAGGCTAAATGAGAGGGGGCATTCCAGTCAGAGGGAACAGCTGTGTAAGAGTCCCGTGGCTAGGGGAAGGGAGCACAGCCAGCTTGAGGAACTGAAAGGAGACCAGGGTGGCCAGAGCATAGTCAGAGAAAAGAGAAGTGAGTCAGATGGGAGCCAGAACTGTAAAATCCAAATCGTTAATTTTAGCTGGAGATACATACATAAACACTGGATACACAGTCAGGACATAACCAAATATGATTCTTTAGCTCCAGAATAAACAAAGGAGGGGGAACTTTCAGTAAAAACAAATTCACCAAGACCAGAAGTTCAGGAGAAGGTAAATTCACTAAAATAAATATTAAAAAAAAAAAAACAAAAAACACCCTCAGAAGACAAAGGGCAGGGACATGTTTGTTGAATGAAGGAAGGATAAACGATGGATAAATAAAGACTGCTACTGCGTTAGCCATCTTCATTTGCAGACATGCTCCCAGCAGAAGCCTGACCTGGCTCTGCCTCTTTCAGGCCAAAATCGCCTTCAGTGCTCTTCCCTCTGGATGCTATGGCTTGCTGCACCTGTGACAGTCATGGCATGATCCCGCTGTATGGCCTTGATGGGTTGCTGCTTGCCTTTACCACTAGACTTGCAGCTCCTTGGAGGCAGGGACCTGGCCTTTCTCACTTTTTCACCCCCAGGGCCCAGCAGAGTGCCTGGCACACAACAGGTGCCCCTTGCTTGAAGGATTGCACAGTGTCCTCTCATATAAATTCCACAAGGGGATCAGGGTAATGCAAGTGAGCAGTTGCCTAAGCCATCCATACCCTCAGGACTAACAGCAAATATTTCCGGAGTACCATCTGCCTTAGACATCTGGTTTGGTGGCAAAATTTTAAACTTGTTCTTAGAATGATCAAATCCAAGACCTTGTTTTCTGTGAGTGTGTCCAGCTCATCAAGTCAATAGAAACTAAGCAGAAAAATCCACAGGATGAATTGCCAGTTATCTCCACTAGCCCATGATATTCCTAGACTCTCTTCTCCGACATCCATCCACCACTGCCCCCCTTCCCCAGTGCTTTCTTACCCACCTTGAAAGGAGATGCTTTTTAGCAGCCACAGGCTGGGAGATGCTCCGGATAACTCTGTGGGCCTCATTCCCATCCAGCCAAGCCCTGGCAAGCTCTGGAGGGAAGCTGAGGGGCTGCAGAGATTTAGCGAACTGGAGAGGGGAGAGTTGGATAAGCCAGATCCGCTTTCTCTCGAACTCTCAGAGGCAACCTGATACAACACGCAGCTACAGAGCAGGCATCGTGACCCACACAGGGGGTGCGCAGCCAAGAACAGCTGGGAGGTTGGAGGAACAGAAATGGAGACGGACAACCGCCAAGAGGGGAGGCGGCGAGCCGTTTCCTCCTGAGCCCAAGGCCAGGAAGTCTGCGGGCTGGAGACAAACGAGTGTTGTCAGTGAGCCCTGGACACAGATGACAGCTGGCTTCCACAAAAGGGGAGCCTGAGTTCTGCTCTAAAGCCACCCACCCAGGATAGGGCACTACCTTGCCCGTCTTCCAGAGAATGAAACCAAATCAACTGTTTCTCTCCCCAGTCTTTTGGAGACCAAGGCGACTGGAGGGTTAAACGGTCAGATTCAAAACCTAAAGAATCAGGATGTTTGTTTTCCACATTAAAGCAATTTGCTAAATAGGAATTCTCTGGTGGTCCAGTGGTTAGGGCTCAGCGCTTTCACTGTAGTGAACCAAGTCAAATTAATCCGTAACTGGGGAACTTAGATTCTGCAAGCGGTGTAGAGGGGCAAAATAAATAAATAAAAATTGCTAAATAATTGCCGAGTGCTGAGTTTTCGGCATTTACTTAAAGAGGAAATAGCAGTCTCAATTCTCAAGGTGTTTACAGTTTAGTAGAAAAGTAAGCTGACACACAAAAAACTACACGTAAAAAACAATGTGGCTAAGTGTCATAAAAAGAGGATTAGAATCTGCCTTAATGAAGCCAAACCACAGGAGGCCGTGAGGAGGCCACTGGTCTTGAATGGCACCCGAAATGAGATCTGGAAGGCAAATCCATGAAAAATGCCTGTGATTCTAGCCACTGAGTAGTTTCCATGGATGCAACCTTCCTTTCTTATCTAGGGGGATAATAATCTTCCAGTCCTTGTCAGAGCCAGAGCACTCTGACACACCACCTTGGGTCTTCATGAGAACCACTCTCAGGGGGGTCTGCTTAGCCTCCTGTTTTACAGCTGAGGAAAATGAGGCATTGTACTGTGCTGTTCTTAGTAATTCAGTTGTGTCCAGCTCTTTGCAACCCCATGGAGTATAGCTCGCCAGGCTCCTCTGTCCATGGGGATTCTCCAGGCAAGAATACTGGAGTGGGTTGCCATGCCCTCCTCCAAGGGATCTTCCCAACCCAGGGATTGAATCCAGGTCTCCCACATTGCAGGTGGATTCTTTACCATCTCAGCCACCAGGGAATTAAGAAAAATAACTCATTCCAAGGCAATTGGCTGGGGAATGAGTTGGAACTGGGATAGAAACCCAGGATATATTTTAAGTTTTAAACTGTATAGAAATCTATAATCAGGACTTCCCTAGTGGTTCAGTGGCTAAGACTCTGTGCTCCCAATGCAGGGGGCCCAGGTTCTATCCCTGGTCAGGGAACCAGATTCCATATGCCAAAACTAAGACCTGGTGCAGCCAAACAAATATTAAAAAAGAAAACCTATAAACTACTGTGTTCCAAAAGTGAAAACCTCCCTACACAACCCTAGGGAAATGCTCAATGGTCCTGTGGAGTGGTTCAGCTTGCAGTGACATCACTCTCAGGTTTTGGGCTCCTGGACTCTAAAGCTCCCTGGGAGGAATCAAGACCATGTGGGAGAAGGCAAGATGAGAAGATCAAAACCACATCTCAGAATTCTGGAGAATCAGGTACAAGTTCCTTGGGCCAAATCTACCTGAAAGTGTTAGTCGTCCAGTCATGTCTGACTGTTTGCGACCCCATGGACTGTAGTCCACCAGGCTCCTGTGCCCATGGAACATTCCAGGCAAGAATAGTGGAGTGGGTAGCCATTTCCTTCTCCAGATCTTCCCGACCTAGGGAATCAAACCGGGTCTCCTGCATTGCAGGCAGCTTCTTTACCCTCTGAGCCACCAGGGAAGCCCTATCTGAAATGCTCTCTAAATCAAAGATTTTGGCCGTAATCTCTGTCCTAAGCCTCTTGGGACTCAGGAACTGTCCTCACTCTCACAGGTGTGACCAGTTTGCATCCGCCAGCCCCTGGTGCTTGAGCTTCCTTTCAATGTCTCAATGAATCATAAGCTGTTAGTTCTGACAGAGACATTAGAGGTTATCTAGCCCAATCCCTTCCATTTTTACATTACACATTGACAGTAATTAATGGCAGAGCCACTAGGATGTTTTGCCTTTGTTTCAGTAAAAGGTCAGCTTACCACTAAACACTAAAAGCTGTTTCCCTTGCTTGCAAAACCCAGAAAAGAATCTCATAACTGTTGTGTGCATCTCCTGAAAACCTCTGTGAAACTCCACTTTTTAAGATTTTGTTCCACCTGCAGTATTACTTTTTGTGGTAGAGGCCTGTGGGTAGGGAAGGGGGTGGAGAGCAGAGTAATGCATTTCTCTAAGGCTAAGAACAGAAGTCCTGCTTCCTCACCTGGAACCCCCAGCATCTCTGCCATATTCATGGCCAGCAGCCATCCATTTTGTCTGCCAGGCTCCTTATCAGCTTGACCCACTGGCAGGCAGAGCTAAGCTCATCCTTTCACCTGCTGGCTGCTTATCTGGGACACATGATGTGTGGAGAACAGCCTGCCAGACAGAGAGGGGCCAGGATTTTTCCTCTCAGGTCCCCAGCAGGTGAGAGGAGCAGTGCTGAAGGGCTGGGTCTGCCCCCAGCGTCTCACCTTTGCTCTCCATTTAGGATGGCCAACAGCTGCGCTCTTCTGGCACCATGGGGCAAGGAACAGACAGCAGGCAGGGAATGCCTACACCAAGTGGGAGATGCCACTGCTCCTCTTTGGCCCCAGTCATAAGGAGCCAGCCAGGCTTGCCCATCATTTTGCCCACCTTCTCCAAGGACCCTCAAAACACCTCTGCAGCTCATCTCCTGGGCCCATGTCTACCCCCCTCCACTCCTTTGTAGGAACCAAACCTCTCATTGGGAAGGATGGTAGGTTCCCATAGCAATGGGCCTTTTAGCTGTTTCCATGGCAACCAACACCCAGACCATTTAGTTGCTAGTCAACTGACAGCTGTAAGTGAATAGGATTCAGTTTAGAATCAGTGGGATAGGCCAGAGAGTCTCTTCGTAGAAGAAAACACAACCACCCAAAAATGATTCAACTCTTCTAAAGACTTTTTAGGTAACATCCATGGAGATCCAGCATAACTTTCTACTGGAGGTCACATGAGACTGCTTCTCCGGTTCCCAACACACACACACACACACTCTCTCTCTCTCTCTCTCTCTCTTCAATTGATTATCTCAGGCCTTTAAATCCCCCAAGTTCTATATCCTATTAGGTCTCCTTACCAAGGACCCTTGGGGACATCCTCCAAGACATTTTTCACACATAACCCTTTCCTCTGTGTCAGCACTCTTGCTATGTACGATGACCCTGTCCTCACGCTAACCCAGTCTTTTAAGCAATATTTGCTTTTCAGATTGACTGATGTGAATGGCTAATCCAGATCATCATCCCCTAGCCCAGACCTCACCTATGGCGAGTCACTTTCTTATGTCTGTGGGTGTTCCTAGAGCACAGACTGTTTTACCAACCTTTGCAAAACACGATTAAGATCAATCTGTTTCTTTTTAAAAGTCAACTAAAATTTCAAAGCCAAACATAAGAGATTAGAAATTACTCCATGCTCATTACTTTTCATTACTCTGAAAATTTGACTAAATGCCAGGCCTCCCACCTAATACTCCTCCAAACTGGGGATACTAGGTATTGAACTCCCTTTATTCCATAAGCAGGAGTCCCCATTATGGTTTGTTTTTTATTCTCTTGGGCTCCAAAATCACTGCGGATGGTGACTGCATCCATAAAATTAAAAGATGCTTGCTCCTCAGAAGAAAAACTATGATCAACCTATACAGCATATTAAAGAGCAGAGACATTACTTTGCTGAAAAGGTCCATCTAGTCAATGCTCTGGTTTTTCTAGTAGTCATGTATGGATGTGAGAGTTGGACCATAAAACAAGCTGAGCACTGAAGAATTGATGCTTTTGAACTGTGGTGTTGGAGAAGACTCTTGAAAGTCCCTTGGACTGCAAGATCAGTCCTGAATATTCACTGGAAGGATGATGCTGAAGCCGAGGCTCCAATACTTTGGCCACCTGATGTGAAGAACTGACTCATTGGAAAAGCACTGACTCATTGGGAAAAACCCTGATGCTGGGAAAGATTGAAGGTGGGAGGAGAAGGGGACAACAGAGGATGAGAAAGCTGGATGGCATCACCGACTCAATGGACATGAGTTTGCATAAACTCCGGGAGTTGGTGATGGACAGGGAGGCCCGGCCTGCTGCAGTCCATGGGGTTGCAAAGAGTCAGACACGACTGAGCGACTGAACTGAACTGAATTTTATTTATTTTTGACTGTGCTGGGTCTTCATTGCTGTGCAGGCTTTTCTCTACTTGCAGCGAGTGGGGCCTACTCTCTAATTGTAGCGTGTGGGCTTCTCATTGTGGTGGGTTCCCTTGTGGAGCACAGGCTCTCGGGCACAGAGGCTTCAGTAGTTGTGTCCTGCAGACTCTAGAGCAGAGTCTCAATAAATCTGGCTCATGTACTTAGTTGCTCCAAAGCATGTGGGATCTTCCCCTATCAGAGACTGAACTCCTGTCTCCTGCATTAGCGGGGGATTCTTTATCACTGCACCACCAGGGAAGCCCCACCATCATATTTTTTTTATTCGCTAGAGTCTGGGGTTTCTCTGCCCTGGAATTCATGCAGAAGTGGAGCTGTCTAAGCCTCCATGGCTTGCTCAGTGGACTAGAAAAGCGAGAGCATCATTGGAAACAGCATGACCTTTTTGAGGGGGGCGCCTATGAGCCCTCTGTATGGAAGATGACCTTTCAAACTAATCCCCCCATGGGAGCCCTACCCACTCTCCGCTGCAGGCTCCATGTATCCTCACAATGGCTGGTGACAGTTCTAAGCTGTTGCGTGACCCTTCTGCTCTGACCGAAGGATATACACTAGTGGAACTTCTTTCCTTCTGTCTTCTTTCAGTGTGAGGGCAGAAGTATAAAATGCAGGGCAGGGAGCTGTTAGCCTCAAAGGAGCCCAATGAAATGAGAGTCTTTGGGGAAGGAGAGAGAGCAGACACACGGGAGAACTGAGCTTTTCTCCTGTACAGAGGATTGCCTCGTCTTTGAGGGGACGTGTCATCACACAGCAGATTGAACCTTCTGATTTTCTGGCTCTGTCTAGATGAGGGACAGTGTCTATGTCTCTTAGAACAGCAGCTGATATTTCCTGATTGTATACCATGTGTCAGGGTCATCCTGTTTTATATGTAACATCTCATTTAATCCTCACAGCTTTACTGTTATTATTTCTAGTTAACACATAAGGAAACTGAAGTGCACAAAGGTTAAGGGATTTTAAGATCCTACTGGTAATCCTTGGCTCCTGGGTGGCTCAGATGGCAAAGAATCCACCTGCAACGCAGGAGACCTGGGTTGATCCCTGGATTGGGAAGATCCCCTGGAAGAGGGCATGGCAACCCACTCCCACATTCTTGCCTGGAGAATCTCCATGGACAGAGGAGCCTGGCAGGCTACAGTCCACGGGGTCAGAGTCGGACACAACTGAGCGACTAAGCACACCCTGGTAATCCTACTGATTGATGAAGCCAGGATCCAACTACCAGCAGTCTGAAGCCACAGCACCTTTGGAATCCATTTAAGTCTGATAAACCCAGGGTCCAGCACAGGAAGACAGAGTGGGCTGTCCCTTTAGGCACAATGTGATAGAATGCACAAAACATCCTAGCTAGAGTACAATGATTATGGCTCTAGGAATTACCTGGGAAATCTTGGCTGCTGCTAACTTTATTCCCAATGTATGGCTGTCCCCTGGTGGTTTTCCTGGGAAACTCACAAGCTGAAGAAATCTAGTGAAACTAGGATTTTAAGAACCAGACTAAATGATTTATTTGCTGCCTAACACTCCAGCCTTAAAGAGATGACCTTCCAAGGGCCACATTACCCGACTCCTTTGTGAATGGGGCTGTAGTCCCTGTGACAGCTAAAAGCTGATAGATAGTACATTGACTCAAAACAGCAAACTATATGCCCACGATCGTACTTGTACTTCAAGAGCAGGACACTCCAAGATTTAAATAATTCAGCCAGTACTTGCGGCAACTTCACATTTCATCTTTAAGCTTCCAGACTTTCTCCATGGCAGCAGGTTCCTGAAGGTTACTATGCTTATGCAACTTATAACTTCTTACTTCCCGCTCCCACCCCAAATTCAGTTCCCTTGACCTTGCGATGCTGCTGTTCCACTAGGGGATGCTTGCTTTCACTGTCTCTTTCAAGCACCCTTGGTGGTATAAGATTGTGCAAAGTGAAGCAAACAAGGTCATTTTAAGTCAGACAGAGAAGTGAGTCCTGTGGAAAGGGAGAAATAGCAGTTTCTGAAAGTCATGTCTTTGCTGTACTCAGGGATCACGGGACTGGATGTTCACCTCCTATGGATCTGGGGTAACACACTGGGTAAAAGAAGTTGTCCACAGCCCAAATGCAGAAGAAGATTGCCAAGTGTTTGTTTATTCAAAGAGACATGCATAAAGAGGTCACAAGTTAGTATTGTTAAAAAAAAATCAAAACACCTGCTGATCAAATGCTGCAATTAATGAAAACAACCTAAGATAGAAAAGGAGACATGAGCTAACCGCAGAGAAATTTTGGTGACGCCGCTGCAGAGCAAGTCATGGCCGGAGAAACAGTTGGAGTCAGTGGTGAGGAGGCTCACTGGCCAGATGCACTGAGCTCAACGAGGCACATGGAGACAAGGAACTTGCAGGTGTGATCCCAGGTAGACGGACGCGGTTTGGAACCCATCCTCTGCTGCAAGGGCCGGCAGCCCTAGGGCAAGTTATCCAGTGTCCCCCAAGCAGCTTCATTCAGGTTCTATCCGGTGACACCCTCCTTATTCCAAAAGCAAAACAAGACAAAAAAATCAAACCAAAAACAAAACCCGCCAAAACCAACAAAAAACCTCCAAAACCTGAAGACAACTGAATCAATCCCTGCAGTCTCACTTTCTCGTGGAAAGAAAAGTTGGATAACCCAACCCTTTTAAAAGGATAACACAAGGGCGACAGTGCCAAGCTCTCAGGAACAGGGTCTTAGACACTTTTGGAGGTTGAGAGGCACAAAACGGCAGTCTGAAAATTCCTTTCATCTTATGGCACTGATTGAGTTTAGACTTGATTTCTCCTCCCCTCCCTCCACCCGTGCTCTCTCACCCCCAGACAGACACATTGGCATTGAATAGCTCTAGGCTTCAACCTCTATTGGGATCTGCCAGCAGAAGAAACGTTGGTTTTTGTCATCCGTGAGTTCCCACTCCACCACCACTTTTATCTGGAGAAAGAAAAAGAATCAAGAAAAATGAAACTAGGACCTCACCTCAATCCAGAATGGGTTTAACTATGAATTTTAACTATGAATCCTAGACGAAAATTGTAACAAACTGTCTATTCCTCATACTTTTCTTCTTAAATCATGCCATCATGAAGGCTGTTTGGGTGGGATGCAGGCACAGCCTGTGTCCTTAAGCTTAGAAGGGTAAACCAAGTTACACCTAGGATTTAGTGTTAGAAGTACCGCATCCTAGTCTAGTTAGCTTCTTAAATAAAATTTCTAAAGCATTCTTTTTTCTCTTAGATCAATGATACATAAAGGCACCCATGAAAAAGAATTTTAAAGTTAAACAATTTCACATGCATTTTGACAACATGATCCAGCTTCTCCCAACTTTAACTATGAAGAGCAGAGAGTAAATAGTTCAATTTCTAGGTCTCAGGAAACTTATTACCTGAAAAAAGAAATTACCAGAAAAAAGAAAAAAAAAACAAAAAGCACAAAGGATATCCAAAGAAATTTAGGGTTGTATGAATACTTTCAGGGACAATGACCTTTGTGGCAATATAGCTTTGATTAATGTCCTTAAACCGTTTTTTGGCATTATACCCCTATAGGATCTCTGCCTTGACTGGTTACACTAGGAGCTGTCTCCTTTTTTAAAAAATTTCCCCTATGGCTGGGGGAGGGGGATGCACTGTTCCTGGAAGTACTGCAATACCAGGTCGATGCGTGGAGTGGACAGAGCAAGCTCCTATTCCAACTTTCTGCTCTAAAAATTCATTTAATATATTGTCCTCGGATAGAGAATGTATCAGATATTAAACTGATAGGAAGAGATACTATACTTGATCTTGGCCAAAAGGTGGAGAAGCAATCCTTCTAATTCTTAATAGATCCCTGGCACCTTGGCCATTTCTTTCTTATGTGGACTTTAGCTTATTTGCTTTTAGTTATAACCTCTCTTTTGTACTCAAAATGTTTCTTCAGAAGGCAACATTTGGAGAAAAGTGATACCCAGCTTTGAAGCTTGTTTGGTAACTTTTCAAGACTAGTACACATTAACTACTGTTTCACTTAACTGCACACATTAACATAGTTTGAGCTGGTTTTCAAACGAAATGTCATTAAGCTCTGCAGAGCAACAAAACAAAAACAAACAAAAAACAAATGAAATGTCACTGAACAATAACTACCATATATTAAGTGCCTACTCTGTGTCGGGTCCTAACTAGACTTAAGTTACTGAGGCTCAGATATGCCCATGATTACATGGCTGGTCTGCAAATTAATCTGTAAATCTGTCCCAGCCTTTAGTGCCTCTGATATGTTTCAAACACAGACTCCCTAGGAGCTTCCCTAGGGGCTCGGATGGTAAAGAATCTGCCTGCAGTGCAGGAGACCTGTGTTTAATCCCTGGGTTGGGAAGATCCTCTGGAGGAGGGCATGGCAACCCACTCTAGTATTCTTGCCTGGAGAATCCGAGGGACAAAGGAGCTGGTGGGCTACAGTCCATGGGGTTGCAAAGAGTTGGTTGTGCTTAGTGACTAAGCACACGTGCATGGTAAGCACAGACTCCCTATATTTGAGTCTTTTTAGAATGTTCTTTAATTACTGGCTATTTCTATGGAAAAAATGGCAGACTGCTCCTGGTTTGACTTGATCTCCTTTTAAGAAATGCAGCTCTTTCTCTTCATTGAAAAGAGTAGTCCCTTTACTTCCTCCATTCTTACCAGGATTCATAATCGTTAACACAGGCCCCTTCTAGTAGGCTCTATCTCACCTGCTCTGCAGATGAAGAGGCAGGTGTAGCAGTGTGAGTCAGAGGTGAGGGTGGGGGTCGGGTGGAGGAGAGAAAGCAGAGAGGAAAAAGCTACCACTCTGCTATGGACCTCACACATGACTGCTCTCTTGTTAAGAGATTAATGGAGAGACCAGGTTTTTCTGGTGACAATAGGATGACTACTTGAAATCTTGAACTATCTGATACCTAGCTAAAATTCTGTAGGGCTTCCCTGGTTGGCTTAGTGGTAAACAATCTGCCTGCCTATACAGGATGCATGGGTTCACGCCCTGGAGAGGGAAGGATCCCCTGGAGAAGGAACTGACAACCCACTCCAGTATTCTTGCCTAGAGAATTTCATGGACAGAGGAGCTTGGCAGGCTATAGTCCATGGGGTCGGAAAGAGCTGGATATGACTGAGCGACTAATACTCTCTCTTTTCAACCATTAGGCAAGAGACAAAGAATGAAGGGACGCAGAGAGAACTCGGCACCTCACAATTCCCATACTCCTTTCCCTTAGGCATTCGCTTCTTCCTCAAAGAGATAAAGGATTCCTGTTCTAATCTTTTCTTCCTGCCCCCTCTCCTCTGACTTCCAAACTAGTCACAGGACTTTCAGTGTTCTCAACCACAATGTCACTTACGGAGGGGTATTCACTCTTCACGGGTAGTTTGTTCACGTAGTTATAGGTCTTATCTTTTTCGATGGGGCATCTGATTCCAGACTTACAACCATCAGACTCAGGAATGGGAAAGGGAACTGGGATGCCCATCACGATGCCATGTACCACAGCCTTGCTACTTTGAGACTGAGTATCTAAGAGGGGAAAAAAAAAAAAAAAGAGAGAGAATCAGATAGTGAAGGAAATAGCCTAGTCCAAACTCTAAATAAAGAATTCAGGCATAGTCTCAAGCAATGGCATTGCTGTGATGGCCAACCGAAGTATGTACCTCTTAATTCCTAGGGTCTATTTCTCTTTGTAGTTACACTTAGTAATTTCCGTGAATGCTATGCAGAGAGTAATCACTCGGAAACTTGAAAACTTACTGAATTATACAAAAATAAAAATAATCACTGGGGGCTGTTTTCTTTGCTCTTAACCCCACCTTGCTCTTCACTGCCTTTCAGTTTCTTAGAAGAATCAGAGCTATCTGGATAAATAATGTTATGGAACAAGCTAACTGATTTTTGGCAGTCAACTTTCTGTTTACTATATGCATCAGACTCTGTCAAAGTGTATTGTGCATCTTAAAGAGTGTGGTCTCTGAATTCTCAACTACCCTGTCCTAAGGATTTCAATAAAAATTAAGAATAAAGTGGAGAGACAATACACAAAGATAGACTAGCAGTCTCCACAGAAATGCCATGGCCTGTAACAGTAGCGAAAGCAGTAACTTTGGAAACTGGGTAAGAGAAAGGTACATTTCTTGCCCACGTTTACCCTCCAAATCAAAAGGCAGGAGGAATAAGCGTAATAAAATTAGGGCAATTGGAGTTATGAGCTATTAGATTCTTCTGGAGAGCCTGAGTATTGGCTCTGTTTCTGTCTCCCAGCTGGGAATTACTTTTATTGAGAAGATACATTTTTGATTTGGAACAAGAGGGGATGGGGTATTTCTCCAGGAGAGATAACAACTCTAGGACTTAGAGCTGTCTTTAGGTTTATGAACAGAGATGATAGGAACTCTGAGATTTTTTTATTAGTCTGTCTAGTTCCATAGGATAGAAAATGAGGGGAAGATTCAGAGCAGTTGCCCTTTTTAGAAACAGAGATTTTACATTTGTCTAGATTCCTGGGAATCTGAAGGAGATGAATAAAGAAGAAACAAACAAGTTCCAATAACATTTCTTCAAATTGAAGAAGAAAGCTTGGACTTCTTGGTTGTTTATTGGGTCAAAGTAAGTTCCCCAAACCTTATAGAGACTAAGTATTAATTGCTCCTATATTTTCAGGCAGAATATAGACTTAATAACTGGAAGATATATTGCTTGAAATAACATTTTGAAAGAGTTCTAAAGTTTATAGAGTTGGGGTTGGTACTAACACTCTGCAGTCTGTAGCTAAAGAGTTGACCTTCCCATGAAATTTGCTGTGTAATATGGACCACAATAAGACAAGCTGTCTTCTCTGACCTGTGAACACATGGAAATTCCCTTTGCTTAAAGGGAGTCTGGCAACTACAGACTCAAAGAAACAGGCATGGGGGACCCAGTATGAGAAGGGTGTATAAAAGCATGTGTCCACTGAGAGGCAGGTCAAGGAATTCCTGACTGCAATTCCCTCCTCCCCACATTCCCACGCTCACTCCAATCCTTAGATTGATGTCACGCTTTAAGATGACTTTGAAGGTAAAAACCACTTTTACTTACTACTGGTGAATGTGACATTAACACTGTAAGACTGTCCTTTGTGCAGTTTGCAGGGCTGGGTGGGACATGGGCTCACATTCACTTCCTTTATAACTCCGACCCCAGAACCTGCAAAAGAAGAACAATTTGTTTGGACGGGAGGGAAAAAGATCACCTTGGCTGTCTCCTACCTAATGGGAAGGTGCTCTGCCTTCCCAATGAGACCACTGGGACCAGCAGAAACTGCTCGTATTTGACAGGTGGAGGGGAATTAAGGAAATGATTGCGTATACACAGCCAGCTCCCCTGCTCTACAAGTTGGGAGGGCTCCACCAGGGAAAACCATCCCCACCCCTCCTTCCTGACACAGGATCTGAAAGTGGCGCACATGGCTTAAATGATGACTCAAGTCACACAGCTACTGTTTCCACTTGGGACTAAGGCTACTGTTTCCAGTTGTAATCTTGAGACTGGCTGCTCTCTTAACTGTCCTTCCCACTCCCACCCACCCCTGCTCTTTCAATCCTGCCCTGGTGGCTATCCAACTCCTGGTCTCTGAGCTTTGAATACC
>SJXQ01005937.1:312749-325477 GCA_006408695.1 Aepyceros melampus | reverse complement strand
AGGGGTGGGGTGGGGTTGGGGGGGTGTCGGGGAAAGACGGTCTGTGCAGCAGTGCTATGTTGGATCTGCTCAGGGATGTGGGCCAGAGGGAAGGAGCTGCAGGTGGACGTGTCGTGGATGGACAAAGGGCACTTTGGATCCTTGTACCTTGGCAGCCCTTCTCATCTGGGGTGACTTCGTAGCCCTGGTCACAGGAGCATCTGAAGGAGCCCTCTAGGTTGACGCACGTTCCATGGGTGCAGACCCCAGGGGCCAGACACTCATTCACATCTGTGGGAGAGAAGTCCAAGCTGGCCTCCTATCCCTCGTGCAGCCTCCAACATCAGGCCGAGAGCATCTCCATTAAGAGGCCAGGGAACCAGCATTCCGAGGGGCCCCAGCACCCTGGGAAGGACCAGAGGTCATTCCTCTCCTGGACCCATCTACCTTGGCTGGGTGCCCTTCCCCCACCAAACTAACTTCCACCCTGAGCTGACTTCAGCTCCATCCAGTGACACAGAGCGCCCTGCAAGTTTCTAGAAAACGGGGGCCAGGTTACCCCCTCCAAATCAATCCCTGGCACTGATCTGGCCCATCTGAGGACACCTGGAGGCAAGTGTCTAAGACTTCTGCCTCACCTTAGAGTGAGTCTGAATCTCTCTGGTCTCGTCCCCGCCAACCAAATGGGTATGACCCCAAGTTCTCAGCCCACCCACCAGCTTTAGCGTGCGAGTGGGTAACACAGAGCGAGGCCAAGTTCTGCCTGGGCGGTTGAGTGGCAGCCTCAAGGGCCTGGGAAATGCCTGCCCTCTCCAGAGCCTCAAAGTCTCTATTCACGACTCAGTCTCTCCTGGCATCCCGAGCCCTGGGCCCTTCTTCCTGCGGGGGTTGAGGGAAAGAGCATTCTTCCTACGGCTGACATGCACCGACCCCGCCCCAACCTCCAGAGAAGAGCACCCGCCGTTCTCTTAGGCATTGGTGTTAGAGGTTGCTCTTGAGGTCCAGGAGGGCAGAAGACCCCTCCTCCACACCACTGGCATCAGCCTCTTCCAAAAGACGTGTGGCACCTTCAGCCTACCTAGCAGAATCCAGCCACAAAAGCCTCTGGAACCTTGGGCTGTATGTAGCTCCTGAACAGATATGGCCAAGGAGCCTAAGGGGCACCCCAACTTTGGCTGATTCAGAGGGCAGAGCACCAGCACCTGAAGCACACCCACCTCATGCCCAGTGTCACTTGGAAACCCAGCTGGGTCACGCAGGCAATAGCCTCCAAGCCATTCCCCTCTGCCAACACCTCCCCCCGCCCCCCGCCACCATGTGTGGGCTCAACCCAGGGTCCCCAGGCCAAACAGCCCCCTCCGTGCCTTGGCAGGCAGCCCTCACCTACACAGCTCCCACCCTGGCCCCTGTAGCCCTCCTCGCAGGGCAGGCAAGTGTAGGAGCCGGGGGAGTTGACGCATCTCCCATCAGGGCAGGTGCCAGGGTGACGGCATTCGTTGATATCTGCAAAATAACAGCCCCTGCCTTGGTCATCTCTGGGAACCAGGGCCCGTGGGTGGGCTGTGAAGGGGCACGTGCTTGACCCTGCTCTCGGTCGGGGAGAAGGAGGGATGTCAGTTTCTGTACAGAAGGAAACCAGGAAAATGTGAGTGTTCTCCTGTGTTCCCAGCCCCACCTCCCACCCTGGACAAAAGAGAGATGGAAGACCGTGAGGAAGAGAGGAGCCCTGCTGCAGGAGGCTGTGCTCTCAGTAGCTTGGGGAGGGTGAGAGGACTCGAAGTCGTGAGCTGCACTCTTGGGAAGGACCTTCGTCTCTCCCTTGTTCATTTACAAGGGATGACGATGACGGGATTGGACGTGCTTGGCACAGAAGGCCCCAGAGACCCCAGGATAGATCCTAGCTGGGCAATGAAGGCAAAACAGGCTTCCTGGCACCCAGAAAGGAGGACAGAGGATGACTCCCCCTATCTCTGATGTGGCCAAGACCAGCCCTGAGGCTGATGCAGAGTAAGGCTGATGCAGAGGCTAGGAAGGCTGCTGGAGAGGGGAATTTTCTTCCAGCTGAGAACCACGTAGGGCTCCCACGCCCACTCTAGTGAGATTCAGGAAAGCCAGCCCGAAAGGATGAGTCTGAGCACGGATCAGACAAGCAGGGGGAGGGGTGAGCCACGGAGGGAGAGGAGCCAGTCCTGGGAGATGAGAACAAAGGGACGGAAGGCGAGCTTGCTCCTGGGAACGGCACACAGGGCTCTGCCCAATGCGAAGCCGGCATGCTGGGGAGTCCAGCCTCCATGGCACCCCAGCTACCTGGGCCGAGTTGGTGAGGTCAGAACCTGGGGACTGAACTCTGGGTCAGGACGGAAGGAAGACGTTCAGCTCCCTGGCCCAGTGTGCAGGCTCCCAGTCACTCTTCACTACAGACATATTGACTGAGCTCCAGAGGAAACAGGACGGTTCGCCTTCCCTGCATGGGTAATTATCGCCCTCCTGCAGGAAGTCCACCTGCTCACTCATGGAGATTCAGAGGCCTACTGACTAGGAGGAAGACCTGCGCAGCACCCAGGGAGAAGAGAAAGACAGGAGGCAGGGCCAAGGGTCAGAACACAGGCTTCCTGCAAAAGAACTCAAGGAGCAGGTGTCATGATAAAACAAGACATGGGCCCAGAAGTGGAGGCTGAGAATGAATCTCCTCTGAGGTTGTTTGGTCTGTAGAAGACCGGGTCCATCAGAGCCCTCTGTTCCAGGGAACCGGTCACCTCTCACAGCCAAAACTTCACCCTATGGGTCCACATGAGGAAGACATACACAGAGCAGAGGGTGTTTCAGGGGTGTGTGTGCCAAGAGATACCCAGAACTCCTGGGCAATCTCAGGGACACTGAGATAAGGCTCATCTCAGGAAAGAGGGCAACCAAGAACCCCTAGTTGGGTTGTGGTGATACCAGGCTAAACTATTCTAGAAGCTTCTGTAAAAACAGAACTGGAGAGAACAAGGCGGAGGTGGAAGAAATGAAGGTTCTAGGGCCACCAGCTTTGGCCAGCAGCCTGGCCTGCCAGTCCTGGCTGAGATACTGGAAGCAAGATGGGCAAAGCCACTGGGAATGAGCCACAAGTCTGCTTCAGGGATGCGAGACTCAGGGATGAAGAGAAAGAGATGGAGGCAAGGATCCTCCTCTAAGACTACACTGAGGAAAAACGGAGTCTTTGGACCTCTCCTGCAGGGTCAGGAAACATTGGAAGGAGATTAGACTTAGTGAGAGCAAAGGGCTCTGAGCTCTGCCCTGCCCCAAGTGTTCTGGGCACACCTGCGGAGGTGGTGCCAGAAGTGTGTCATGTTGGGCATTAGGAGACGTGCGGGACAAATGCTGCCTCACTGAGAATTCCAGCTCTCACTTTTTGGGTCGTGGTGGGCTTGTGCCTCCTGGTCTCTTGTGGTTGGGTAGGGCAGAAGGACTAGTGCTGGCCAGTAGCTTTGAGAGGATATCACATGTGTAATTTATGGGCCCAAACACTTATTTGTGTGCAACCCTGCAGAGTGCTCTTTCTTTCTTCCCGGACAGTGGCCACATTCAAGATGCTCTTCCTTTAGCCTGGTTCAAGATGAGAAGATGCAGACCAGGACCCCTGCCAGACCCATGATAGATACGCAGCTTTGGTCAGATATCAAGTCTGTTATGTCCTACACGACACTAAGATTGAGGCTGGTTGTTACTGCAGCATAACCCGGCCTATCCTGGCACACTGCCACAGGCTTCCTTCCTCAGGCCAGAGCCCCAGCCAGTGATGTTCATGCCTGGGAGGTGGGAGTGGTGGTGGGGCAGAGGGTCAAAGCAGCCCCTAGTCTCTACCTGAACCAGGGCGGGCCGCTTCTAAATGGGGGCCGATATATCAGAGCCACCAACCAAGCCATGGATGAATCCTTGTTAAAAGCACAGGCTCTCAAGTCACCAGATATCCTGAGGCTGTCCCACCAACCTTTTGGTGCCTGGATGAGAGCCAGATGTTTTTTGCCTAGTCTAGGGTTTAAATTTTAACCTATGATTATGGTATGTTTCGGTAAAGGTTCTACCCTGGTCGTCGGGGGGCAGGCACTGTCTGTCTTTTTTATGGCTGTATTCCTGGCCCGTGGCTGGGACACAGCTGGCGCTCAAGAAACGTTTGCTGACCAAAGAATGAGACCATGTGATTCACTAAAGCTTCACATCCTCTTGGTATGAGGCTGCGAGAAAGATCCCAGAAGACCCCGGGAAACGGCACCCCAGGGACCAGCTTGCCAGCCTGCTGTCTGTATACCGGGCAGATGGTGGAGCTCCTCTAACCAGCACTGCAGTCTCTGCTTGAGGAGATGGAAGGGTACTGTGAGAGCACACGGTGGGGACAGTGCTCCCGCAGGGGCTGGACACATGGGCGGTAGGTGGAGGACAGCAGAGCCCTGGCAGTCTGCAGGGGAACCTAGCCCCTCTCCGTGGGAACCCAGAGTCCCGGGACAACGGAAATGCCATGGAGACTTTGGACGGGCTGCTGTCCAGACCACTCGGGCCCTTCACCAGAGACTCTGAGTTTAAGTGGAGAGAGGTGGTTTCTTAGTTGGAGGAAGAAGAAAGAGGGAGGGGGAAATTGACTGGGTTCCTGGGGTGATGGGCTGGGGCTGTGGTTACGGGTGGAAACCTGGAGGAGCGTGCAGGCTACATCAGTCTTGCTTTCAACAGACTCAAGAGTGTCTGTCCTGGGCCAGGAGCTCAGCCTGACCTCCCAGCCAAGCTGTGTGTGTCTGGGCCCTTTCCTCCGGAAGGGAAGGAGGTGATCCAGAGGCACGGGCTTGGGCACTGGAGGGAGACAAGACATGAGAGAGAACAGGCTCCCCTACTTGCTGCGGGGCTGCCTGTGCCCTTTGCGTGGCTGTTCGGCAGGTTAACCAGAGCCCCTGCGATGAGCGTTATGATTTCCATCTTCAGACACTGAGACAATAAGCCAAGCCCGTATCTGTCTCCACCACAGCCTGTGCCCTCAGTGTGGACTGGTTAGTATAAATTTGAGACTTTAGATGTCCTTGGATTTTCCTAGTTCATTTCCTTTGGTTTTACTTTTTAATCAGGTTTCATGCCAACTGAATAATGTTGGATGCTTAAATGAGGCAATCTGTTGAGTCCCTAGTCCAGCACCTGGCACATATAGCAGGCACCCATCAAATGCCAACTCCCTTCACTCTCCCTTCTCCTGGAAAATGCCAGACTGTCTGTGGTTCAGCAAGCTCATGAGGACAAGGGAAGTGGGGTCTGGCTTTGATCATAGTGGGCCTGACTTTAAAGAGGGAGGCATTGAGAGGGGAAGGTGAGACGCTGGGGATTCAGACAGGGATTTGTCTGTCCTGCACCTCTGAGTGACCTCTCCCCTGGACCCTGCTTCTGTAGTAGCGGCATTGGGAAGCGGGGGTGGTCTCCCTTCACCAGACACACAGGCTCATCTCTCACCTCCAGGATCTTCTGAATCCAGGCAAGCCCTGGCCGTGGGAAGCCTGGAGGCAGAGAGGAGTCTGCACCTATCTTTGGATCAAGGGCAGGACTTCCTTCCAGAGAGAACCTTGATTTATTCTCACCTTTCTTGTCTCAGCCAGTTGGGAGCACATGACCCAGGCCTTTTGTGAGCCTTTGACACCCCAGCCTGGCAGGGAGGTGGAAGTGGCAGGGCTGCCGGGAGCTGGCATGATGGTGGCGGGTTCAGGCCAGTCTGTGAGGACATCAGTGGGCAATGTCACAGCCGACTTGTGACACTGGGAAAGGGGGCTGGGCTGAGGGCTCATTCATTCATTTTTTTCAACTAGCATGTATTGGTCCAACGCATGAACATCTGTCAGCTGTCCACACATGGTCAT
Source organism: Aepyceros melampus (assembly GCA_006408695.1). Lineage (NCBI taxonomy): Eukaryota > Metazoa > Chordata > Mammalia > Artiodactyla > Bovidae > Aepyceros > Aepyceros melampus. Next base: position 319,628 of record SJXQ01005937.1, on the reverse strand, counting down.
TTAAGGATACAGTCCAGCTTACAGCTCACAAGCTTTAGCCAGTAGATCAAGCCTGATGCCTGAGGCACCTCCCAGATATCAACCTTCCCTCTCCCACAGAGGGGAGCCCCTGGGATCTCATGTATGCAAAGTTACTGGGCTCCCATGCTGTCAGGGCAGACAGGATGCCAAAATCCCACTAAGGGAACAGAGAGGCTCCTGGAATCCCTAGACAGGTCTCTGTGCACAAGAGTGGGCTCAGCATCAAGGAGAGCAGTCAGGGATAAGCTGGAAGGGGAGCTGGTGGCAGGCAGTGCATGGGGAGGGACAAGGAGATGGTGGGGAGGGATCAGGAGATGATGGGGAGGGATCAGGAGATGATGGGGAGGGACCAGGAAATGATGGAGAGGGACCAGGAAATGATGGAGAGGGACCAGATGATGGAGAGGGACAGGAGATAGTGGAAAGGGACCAGGAGATGATGGGAAGAGACTAAGAGATGGTGGGGAGGGACAAAGAGATGATGGGGAGAGACAGCAGATGGTGGGGAGGGACAGGAGATGATGGGGCCGGCAGCCCATTCCTTACCTTGGCAATGTCCTTTTCTAACCATGATGTAGCCCTGGTCACACTCACAGTGGTAGGAACCCTCCGTGTTGGTACACCGACCCCGGCTGCACACCCCTGGCTGCTCACACTCATCTATGTCTGTGAACACACAGAAAAGTCTTGAGCTGGGGCCAGCCCTGCAGGGGGTCCTGGGGCATTCCCTCAGAGGCCAAGGTCAAGGATGCGCATGATGAGGCCCAGACAGGGAAGACGTCCTTGCCAGAGCCATGAACGGCAGGGGCTCTGAGGCCAAGTCAGACTGACCTAGCTCAGGCCTCTGCAAACTCATGAGTTCCCTTCTTCCAGGGAAGGTGGCTACTTTGGGGGCCCATGGAGAACCTCACAGCTGTCTCCTCACTCCAGTGAAAGGGCTGGTCTTGAGGTCAGGTGGCAGTGGATATGCCACTATCCGAGGAGGCCACCAAAGTCCCCCTCCTGACCCCAATACATCCCCCAGAGCTCTGCTCCTAGAGTTCTTAGGGGCCTTCTTAAAGGTTAGTGAAGTAGCTCAGTTGTGTCCAACTGTTTGCTACCCCATGGACTGTAGCCTACCAGGCTCCTCCATCCATGGGATTTTCTAGGCAAGAGTACTGGAGTGGGTTGCCATTTCCTTCTCCAGGGGATCTTGCCAACCCAAGGACTGAACCCAAGTCTCCTGTATTGCAGGCAGATGCTTTACCATCTGAGCCACCAGGGAAGCCCAAGGTTAGGTATTAAAGGTTAGGGATTGGGATTCCCTGGTGATCCAGTGGTTAGGACTTGGTCCTTTCACTGCCAGGGGCCTAGGTTCAATCTCTGGTTGGGGAGCTCAGATCCTGCAAGCTGTGTGGAGCAGCCAAAAAAAAAAAAAGGTTAGGAATTAAGCAGCCAGTGAGAGACAGTATCTTAGGCAGCTGTGGATCTGTTCCTGTGTTTTCTTCTATTGTCCCAAAGCATAATGGGACCCTATAATGGCTTGAAAGCCCAAGCCTGGTCGTGCCCTTTTACTGTTAAGGGCCTACCAGGGTTCCCTGCTGCTCAGGTTGCCTCACAAGGCCTCACCCCAGCCTTGCTGTGTTTGCCGATCCCCACTGGTCTAGCCTCTAAGCCTTCGTTCACACAAACGCCTCTGCTTGGTTTGATGGCCAGCAGAAACTTGCTCCCATTTCAAGAATGGGTTCAATTTATCAACTCTAGATGGCCTGGCCATCCCCCCATTCCCTGCCCACCACAGTCAAATTAATAGAAGACTCGCCTTTCCTCCCCACCCCTCTCCCAGCAATGGTTCAACACTTCACAGAGGCTCTGTGCAGATGAGATGAGATCATCCAGGTGAAGGGCTTAGCACAGCGCCTGCCTGGCACGAGGTAAGCATTGAATTATTATTACTGTGCTCAGTCTCCAAGTCGTGTCCAACTCTCTGCGACCCTGTGGACTGTGGCCCATGCATGGGCGCCTCTGTCCATGGGATTCTCCAGGCAAGAATACTGGAGCGGGTTGCCATTTCCTTCTCCAATTATTACCATTATTATTATTCTAGCACTAAACCTACTCCGTAAAACACAAGCCCCTCTGCCTGGCATGTGAGCTCTCTCTCCCTGCCTGGTTCTCTCACCATGGTCCCTGCCTCCCACACGCCTCCTAGCCTCAACAGCCACACAGAACCTGCTTCTGGGCTTCTGCCTGCTCTGCCTCCTTGCCTGGAGTGGCTTCACACCCACCTGCTTGGCTGTCTCCTTTCCATCTCTCAGTGAGGCTACCCTCGCCCTTCCAACCCACATGGCCCTTCCCCGGGTTCCCTTAGGGATGAGTAGGGATGAGTAACTGCTCCCCCACCCCCATGACTTCTGAGAACATGCCTTATTATTCCCATGCCCTTAGTGCCTAGCCCAACCCTCAAAGTACCTATTGTGTGAGTGGGATTGTAAGCATTTGTTTTCAGACAGTGTTTTCATCTGAGCAATACCTCATAACACTTCAGTGCAGAGTGGAGTCCCTAGCAGGAGGTGTGAAATGTGCACTCTGAGGCCCATGTCCAGAGGTTCTGACCCAGTAGTACTGGGGTGGGCCTAGGAACCTGCATTTTAATAGCTCTCCAGGCAATTCTGAAATAACTGGTCCTCACTTTGGGAAGCTCTATTCCCAGCGGAAGCGGAAAGGAAACTTGCTGAAGGACTCAATTGCTGGGGCCAGGTTGACTGCTGGATGAATAAGGCTGGAAAAAGGACTTGTTCTATGGAGAAAAATGAAAGTGTAAAAGACTCAGTCTTAACACTCATACAAGGATGGACTCTAGATGGATTAAAACTCGTTGTGAGGGACTTCCCTGGAGATCCAGTGGCTAAGACTTCGCACTCCCAAAAAGAGGCCGGGGCTGGGTCCTTGATCAGGGAACTAGATCCCACACGCCACAACTAAGACCCAGCTGCTAAGTCACTGCAGTTGTGTCCAACTCTGTACGACTCCAAAGATGGCAGCCCACCAGGCTCCCCCGTCCCTGGGATTCTCCAGGCAAGAACACTGGAGTGGGTTGCCATTTCCTTCTCCAATGCAAGAAAGTGAAAAGTGAAAGTAAAGTCACTCATTCGTGTCTGACCCTCAGCGACCCCATGGACTGCAGCCTTCCAGGCTCCCAGCACAGCCAAATAAATAAAATACATAAGTAAATAAAATACATAACTAAATAAATAAAAAAACATGTCATGAAAGGCAAAACTGTAACTGTAATGAAGGTGTAGAATATATTTGTGACTTATAGCGGGGAAGGAATTTTTACATAAATCCCTCAAAGCATAAAAGTAAAGCAAAAAAGGTAAATTTCTATACATCAGAACTAAGAATTTCTGTTCAAAGAAGGATACGTGGGTAAGGTCAATGGGCAGAGGACAAGAGGTAAGAATTATCATATCTAAACCCAGGCAAGTATCTGGAATATATAAGGAACTCCTAAACAGTCACAAGGAAAAAACAGGAATGACCACTGAACTGAGCAAAAGATGATGACAAGCAATTTCTAGGTAAGGAAACCCAACGGCTAACATATGAAGAGATGCTCATATTTACTAGTAAAGCAAATGTTATTTTAAATATTTAATTCAAATTATTATTTAATAATTATTGCTCAGTCATGTCTGACTCTGTTATCCTATAGACTGTAGCCCACCAGGCTCCTCTGTTCATGGGATTCTCAAGGCAAAAAATGCTGGAGTGGGTTGCCATTTCCTCTTGGGGGGAATCTTCCTGTTCAGGACTCGAACCCGGGTCTCCTGCACTGCAGGCAGCTTCTTTATCTCTGAGCCATTGCTGCTGCTGCTAAGTCGCTTCAGTCGTGACTGACTCTGTGCGACCCCATAGACGGCAGCCCACCAGGCTCTGCCGTCCCTGGGATTCTCCAGGCAAGAACACTGGAGTGGGCTGCCATTTCCTTCTCCAGTGCATGAAAGGGAAAAGGGAAAGTGAAGTCGCTCAGTCGTATCCGACTCTTCGCGACCCCATGGACTGCAGCCCACCAGGCTCCTCTGTCCATGGGATTCTCCAGGCAAGAGTACTGGAGTGGGGTGCCATTGCCTTCTCCGCTGAGCCATTGGGCAAGCTCAAATATTTAATAGTCAAATAATTTGTTCTTGAAATTGTAGTGGTTTCTATTAATTAGATAAATTAATGAAATAATTTATAAATAAAAATATTTAAAATAAGGAAGATACTCTTTTATAAGAGAGCAGCAACATTTAGAAGATGGATGTTATTGGATGAGGCCTCATCAGGTGGCGGCCACGCCCTGTTGGAGAAGCTCTGAGAACTGACCTTGAGCCTCTGGCCTCCTTCCCCAGCTGGCAGGCTGGCAGAGACATCCAGACACCCAGGCTGGCATGTGGCAGGTCCCCTTGTCTAGGTCAGACCTGGTGACACCCTTCCCTGCAGCAGCCACAGCCTGTCCCGGGGCCAGCACCTTGGGCTGGGCCTGCAGGGAGCAGTGCCTCCGGCCCACAGAGCTTGCCAAGGCTGCAAAGCCCACCAGAGAAGCCCGTTGGCCCCCAGGCCTCTGCCCTCGATAACTCCAGGCTGTTCTGAGCACTGCTGCCCGAGTCACCTCCCTGAGAGCCGGCTGACCGCACCGCCGCCCTCTGCTCGCAGACCTCTGCTGGCTGCCACTGTCTGTGGGACGGAGACCAAGCACTTCAGCCTGGCGCTCGAGACACTCAGCAAACTGGCGTGGGTTCCCGCCACTTCCTCCACATACCGGGCGCTCCCGTCACTCTGGATTTATTTTATTCCCAGAGTGCGCCAGGCTTGTTCATGGCTCTGCCCTCTGCAGAAACGCTTCCCTTCCCCTGAAATACCCTCAGCTTCCTCTTTTCCTTCACCGTGTGTGTGTGTGTGTGTGTGTGTGTGTGTGTGTGTGTGTGAGGGTGTTGGAAGCAAACCATCTTTGGGGCCAGGACGATTTTGATTCTGCTTCCAGCTCAGCCACGGCTCTAGGTGTGAGGTCTCTGGGTGTTTCAGTTCACCTCTCTGAGCCTCCGTTTGTTCAACTGAGAAATGGGGATAAGGGTTTCTACTGCATGGGTTGGGTGGGATGATGAGCGTCACAAAATACAGGGCTCACAACGGCGCTGGCACATGAGAACAGCTCATAAACGGTAGCAGTTATTATTCCGGCCCCACTCAAACATCCCTGTGGTAAACCTTCGCACTTTCTTCCATACGGAACCAGTGCGTCCGCATTCCACAGTGCCAGAGTCCACGTCTTACTCAGTGCAGTACCCCTAGAGCTCACACGGCTCCCGGGCCAGAACCAGAAACTCGAGTCCTGAGAACAGCAGGGCCATTCTCCAGGTGAAGGATTCCGATTGGGTTATGAGTCTTACGGCACTGCTTGGAAACCACTGCATCCTATTCTCTGTAAACTCGTTAGTGAAAATGTAAGCGGAGTGTTTCACATGCGGTATAAATGCTGCATATTAAAGGGCCTTTGTTGGAAGTGTCCTTGTCCAGCAGCCCCATGCAGAGCTTCCCAGGGAAGCTTAAAGCTTGTAGGCATCTCCCAGCAAAGGCGCCCCTGCTCCCCAGGCTGCCCGGAGTCCCAGTTGGTGTCCTCACAGGTCACCCTCTGTACCCAACAGGAAAGAAACTCCTTGTCACTCAGAATTTGGGGACCTAGCTACTCGTCTTCATCTCTAGCCATGTCCCTGGGTTTCCCCTCATACTCTTGGCTCCTGTCACAGTTCCTTGGAGTGTTGGTGAATATTTTGCTGCCTTTCAGGTTCATACCCCTCCATCTGGTCTCAGCACCTCAGCCTCAGTGTAGGCTGCTTCCTCCCAGGTCCAAGTCTGAGCCCTGGTCTCAGTTCCTGCGGTCCCCCCATTCCCCACACTGCAGTGCTGTGACTAGGTGCTGCAAATGCCTGGATCCTCCGCCACCCAAACACCACCTGTGGGGTCCTGTACCCCTTCCAGGGGCAAGGGTGGCTCAGCTTACCTTGGCATTCCTGTGTGGCCCCCGAGGTGGCCAGCTTGTAGCCAGGGTAGCAGAAGCAGGAGTAGGAGCCCACACGGTTGACACAGCGTCCTCTTCCCTTGCAGGGGTCCCTCAGACACTCATTGTCATCTGAGCAGAGGGAGATAGGGAGGGCAGTCAGCGAGGCCCTCCTCTGTGTACCTGTGAGCCACTTGCCATGCTAAGGGCTGGGTAGGGGATGGTGCTGTGGGGCAAGGAGGGGCTGAGGGAGCAGAGGAGACTGGGGAGATGAAAAAGCTCTGAGCCTGGGAACCTTGCAGTCCGTCCATCAGGCTCACTCAGGAACCAAGGGCCTGGGGCAGTGGCCCTGCACCCCCTCTCTGCCCCGTGTCCCCTTTCCCGGGGCACCGTAATCGTTTTCTTCCTCCTTCAAGGCACAGCAGGTGTGTCTCCCTTGTATAAAATACCGGGGGAATGGATCAGGCCCACACTGGATTATTTATGTGTTGTGCCTCCAAACCTCTCCCCCAGGGATGGCCGCGGTGGAGACAGCAGGTCAGGCTTCCGTCTGCTATGCAGACAGTGAGATGACCAGTCTGAGGGGTGGGTTGATCTCAGAGCCGAGGGCACCAAGTAAAAGGTGTTCTTTTTCTGGGCTCCAAGGCCCAGGGGTGGCTTCCCACTCTCCTTAAGACTCCTCAGACGGTCCTTCCAGAGACCAGCCTCCCCAAGGCTGAGGTTAGCTTTGTCCACCGGGACTGGGGCTCCTCTGCCCATCAACCACACAGCACTGCTTGGACTTTCGGTTGTCTTGGCATCTGGACTGCCCTCCAGCCCTGCCCCCACCCACCCCT
>SJXQ01005937.1:271490-306398 GCA_006408695.1 Aepyceros melampus | reverse complement strand
GTGCTCACAGAATGCGAGGAAGAGGGGCTGCAGGGCTGCTTCAGCCCCTCCTCAGGTTACCTGTTTGAGGGGCCTGGGCACCCACCCTCACGTGGGAGAGCTGAGAGCAGGGAAGGGGATATGCCTGAGAATCTCAGATTCTCAGTTGACAAAAGGCATCCTGGGGGGCCCACGATGTGCCCTGAGGGCCACAGGGTCTCCCTGGGTAGCTGAATTGAGGTGAGAACCAGCGGACTGATGGGGAGCTTGGAGGACAGGGGCCCTGCCTCGGCCATCTTCGCAGCCCAGGCAACGGGGTTGGTGTCTGGGGCATGAGGGTGCTCAGTCAATGCTCGCTAACGGACAGATGGAGGGCTAGATCCGTAAATCAAAATCCCGTGGACTGCAGTGAATGTGAGCCACGCGGGGCTTAGAGAATAACAGCCGCGGCCATCTCTGCCTCCCTGCCTGGAGGGTCTCTTTCCAGCATTGATACATTAGTAACCGTGAACTCTTCCTGACATGTTCTCCCGACTCTGTATCCCCTCATCCTTTGCTGTCTCCTCTTACTACTCCTCTGGGGACACTGGGGACGCTGGGTCCGGTCTCTCCCTTGCAAGCGTGCTCCCTCTTGTGAGGGTGGTGCTAGAGTCTGTTGGTCTTGTGGTCTCCCAGACCCAGGACTTGGCAGTTCAGACTGAGGGCTTGGCCGGCCACAGAGAGCTTTGTTGAGGCTTGGGTGGCCAACCTGAGCTGGGTTGCTACTTTGCAGAGTCCAGTCGAGACTGGTTTTATTCAGTCCTGGTCAGGCCTCCCTGGTCTGGGCTGTGATGTCAGTTCTGCCATGGGGAGTGGAAAACGGGGGTGGGAGGTGGAGGGGGTGCCGTGGGCAGGTGACTGCTAGCCTGGGCCTCTCCCAGCTTGGAAACCACAGAGGTCACTGGAAATAGCTGCCTGAGTGTACACACAGGCACACACACAGACACGATGCTGAGATGACTAGTGACACGTCTGTGCTCACGGACACAGAGCACATCCAGACATGGGGACCACGGGATTTATGGAAAGGCCCTGGGGCTGGCAGGCTCTTTCTATGATGGGCAGGCTCTTTAAGAAAGGTCTGCAGCAAAGGGTCCAGGCAGCTAGGCTCAGGCGCTGGAAGAGGCAGCCACAGCTCAGTGAGATATCACAGCAACGCACATCCCCCCAAAGCAGATGAGGCAACAGATGGGACAGCAATGATTAGAGAGAAACAGAGGAGGTAGAAAATCCCAAACTGCAAAGCCTTCAAAGAAATGCCTGAAGCCAAAAGAGAAGCAGTGACTGTCTCCATCCCAGTAGGACGAAGCAGGGGGGGTTTGTTGCAGCGCAGTCCTAGGTGGAGAGGCAGCCTGGGGTCTGGGGGCATTTTGCTCTCAGCCTGGCCTGTGGACCCCGAGGGTCCCATCTTGCCCCTCAGGACCCCCACCCTGGCCCCTCCCTGCACTCACACACACAGCGGCTCCTGGACGGATCCAGCAGGAGGCCGGGTCTGCAGGTACACAGGTAGCTGCCCCTCGTGTTCACACACTCCGAGTCCTCGCACAGGCCCAGCTCAGGCACTCGTTGACATCTGTGGGGAGCAGGGAGATGACCAGGGGCCCACCTCATCCCACCCACTCGTGATGGAGGGGAGGAACCCAGGCAGAGCTCTGTTACGATTCTCCAAATAGAAGAACAGCAATAAGAGAGCTGTTTACTCAGTGTAATCCCTCTTGCTGGGCCTCAATTTCTCCTTTGTAAAGTGGGGATAATAGTAGTAACCACCATGTAGCCCCATTAGGGGGGTTAGATTAGATAAACATTGCAAATCACTGGGTCCAGGAACTGGTGATTATGGTCATAATGTTAAGAGCTAGTGTTCATTGAGTGCCTAGCATGCCAGGGACCACACCAGCTGGTTTGCATACGGGGTGTGTGTGTGTGTGTGTGTGTGTGTGCGCATTAGTTGTGTCCGGCTCTTTGTGACCCCATGGATTGGAGCCCACCAGGCTCCTCTGTCCCTGGGATTCTCCAGGCAAGAATACTGGAGTGGGTTGCCATTTCCTACTCCAGGGGATCTTGCTGACCCAAGGATCAAACCCACGTCTCCTGCATCGGCAGGCATATTCTTTACTACTGTGCCACCTGGGAAGCCCTTGCATATGATATCTTATTTACTTCTCACAATTTCATCAAGTAGGTCCACATGGCCTCATTTTATAAGTGAGGAAATTGAGGCTCCAGGAGTGACTTGCCCAAAGTCACTCAACTAGTAAGTGGCATCCTGGGAAGTAACAAGGAGCAGATAAGGGGAGAGGTGGCTTAGAGGGTGGAGAATGGTGCCCAGTGCCTCGTAGTCAGTCTTCCTGGACAGACCCCAAAGCATCTCTGCTGGACCCAAGATCCAAGGGTCGCGTCCATAGTGAGAAGCTGCAGGATGGGGGACCTCAGCAAGGAAGGAGGTGAGAGGCTGGAGGCAGGCATTGGGAGGAGGGCAGGGGAAATCCCATCCATCACATTCCAAGATGTCAGAAGCCTTCCTGGTGATGGCACCTTTGTTGATGATGGTGGACATGGAAGATCTGTGTTGGGCACCAGCTCCAGGACCTGCAGGTAACACTTGGCAGCCCAGAGCCACCTGCTTGCCCACAGGGTCTGGGGGGAGTAGGCACTGGGCACAGGAATAAAGATGCTGAAAGATGACCCAGCTTGGGCACCAAGGGGAGCTACTCCTTGCTGGATGTCCTTTTAGGGGAGGGAGAGATGAGAAGGGAACTGATCCGTTTGCCTCCAGACTGTGGACAGAGTGACATCTAAACACAAATTTGAGTTGCCTCCCGTCTGCTTGAGAAGCTTCTGGGCTCCCCATCACCTTCTAGAGGGAGCCCCTAAACTCTCACCTGGTATCCAAGGCTCTCCACCATTTTCCAAAAGCCTGTGGCTGATCCAGTGGCTCTGATAAGACCCTGGGATGCCTGTGTAATCCCCTGTGGATACACTGGCAGTACTCCAGCCAGCCCAAACTGCTTCTTGCCTCATGCTGGTCCCTCAGCCTGGAATCCCCGTGTCCATTTTTAGTTGGCCAACCCCACTCTACTTCCCAGGTGGCGCTAGTAGTAAAGAATCTGCCTGCCAGTGCAGGAGACCCAAGAGATGCAGGTTCGATCCCTGGGTCAGGCAGATCCACTGAAGGAGGAAATGGCAATCCACTCCAGTATTCTTGCCTGGAGAATCCCATGGACAGAGAAACCTGGTGAGCTATTGTTCACAGGGTTGCAAAGAGTCAGACACGCCTGAAGTGACTTAGCACACAGCAGAGCACACTTGTTTTTAAAGTCTAGGTCAGATATCACCACATTGCAGGCAGTTTCTTTGCCAGCTGAGCCATGAGGGAAGCCCAAGAATACTGGTGATACTCCAAGTATCATCTGGAGTCTTCCCTGATCTTCCAGTCTGGAAAGGATGCCAAAGCACCCAGTGCCTCCTCCTCTCGAGAGCACTTCTCTCATTGTGTGAAGTTGTTAAGGCATCTGCCTTCACCTGGGACAGCGGCTGTGTCTCGTCCATCACTGTGAACTAACACCTAGTGCAATGCATGTAGCTTATAGCAATACCCCAGATTAGCCTGTGGAAGTAGGCGACAAGGATGGAGATAATAGGGACGGTTCCTACAGGTGCAGAGATGAGGGGTCCCATCCCAGACAGGGAGACTGCAGCCACAGACATGGGTAGGAGGAGGTTTCAGGGGCAGAGTCTCCTGGGGAGGGCCCCTCGGCAGCTCAGTGGAAGAAAGGTAGAGAGCCCATCTGAGATCCTGGGTATCACTTTAATCTTGCAGACCGGGAGACCTGCCAGGCAGAGAGGCCACTGGGGATGGTTTAGGTATGAGCAGCCCCACTGCATTCTCTAAGGGTAAAAATACTAACTTCTCTGCACACCACTGGCCATGAGATCCTTGCTTCATTGCCCCTGAGGGAGGCAGATCCCCCAGGCTGGGCTGGATCACAGGCCTCTCCTTTTGCCTGGTCCAGGCATCCGTTCTTATCCATGGGCTGGAAATCCCCACTGGCAGAGATAGCCCAGACTCCTCTCTTCTGAAGAAGCCTCCAGAGGAGGGGACCTGGGAGGCCATCTGAGTCAATCTCCTGCCTCTAATCTGGCTTCACTCAAAGCAAACCATACAGACAGCAATTTTTCCAGTTCCTCAAAGGGCATCTATCTCAACCCTAGGAGCCTCCCAGGGGCTGGCAGGCCCAGCTCACATCATACCTCTTGCCAGGCCCACTGCCAACAAGGGCTCCCTGCTCAGAGCCATGGCTGAGCACCCCCTTCCCATTCCTTGGTCCTGAGGCGCCCCTGGGCCGTGTCCCTCTGGGGGGCTCTCTAAGGCAGAGCATCCAGGCCTCAGCTGGTTTCACAGAGCCTGCCAGCCAGGCCAGCTAGGCCTGGGGACTGCTTCAGGGTCTCCTTCCCCTGGGCCCCACCTCTGCCTGTGCCTGCCCCACTCCAGGAAGGAGGCCTGAGAAGCTGAGGGGCTTTGCTGGGAAAAGTCCACAGAGATCCCATCTTTACAGACTGACTTGATCTCCCACTCTGGGGTCCGAAGTCCTCCTGGTCCAGGGAGAGCAGCCCAGGAGGGAATGGATATGTGGGGACAGCACCCTGAGTTGCCACACGACACAGCCCTAGATCAGGGTGGGGTCAGGGAGAAGGAGCGGAGGGGACAGTTTGGCTCCCAGGCCCTCACTCAGCTTGCACCATCACTACCCTCTGACTTCCTTAGGCCCTGGAGCTGGCAGCCACCCCCGCCCCCCGCCCCAAGCTGGCCCAGCGAAGACCCCTTAGACAGCGGCAGCTGCTACGTCTATCACAGGGGAGAGTCTCTCTGCATTATCGTACCTCTGTCATCTTGGCTCCCCAAGCCCAGCCCTGGGCCTGGTCATCCTTACCTTCGCAATGAGTGAGGTTCAGTCTCTTGTACCCCCGGGGACACTCCAGCTGGCCATTTTCAATCACCGGGGAGGCTAAGGAGTGAAGATACAGACAGGTCTCAGTGGAGGGCCCTTGGGCTCCTCTGTCACCCGTGCTGGGAAGTGGGGCGCAGTCTGGATGTCCAGCCCACCCTGCAGCTATGAGGCCTCAGCCCCGCCTCAAGCCATCATCCTGGGCAGCTGTGCCTCCTTGGCCAAAATCCTTTCCCTGGCTCTTACCAGGCTACTCTTAGCGCACCTTGCTATGACTAAAAATTATACTAAATGACTATATATCTTGTATATAGTTATAATATTAGATACAGTTTATATTATATGATATCAACGTTGTAAAACATGTGATTGAACAAGTTTTATTCAGTTTTTACTTGCTGTTTGTGAAGTAATTATAGAGTTGCAGGAAGTTGCAGAAGATAGTACAGAGGTCCCGTGCATCCATCACCCACTTTCTCCTAATGGCTGCGTCTTACACAACTAGTTATTTTGTTAGTGTTTAAACATTTGGATATGACAATTCACAGTGGGGTTCTAAGTTCGGTTTCTTTTGATATTTAATTTTAATGCTGCCATACACAGCATTATCTGAGACAAGGAATCTCAGATAGAGATGGAAGACGCTCACCGTTGGTTGCGCTTATAAAACCATGATATTCATTCATTCACACTCACCACTGTGTGATGCAATTTCAACCATGCTGACATTTGGTTAGTAGAGTTTCATGTTCCCTAAGGTCAGTTAGTTACGCTGACAAATTCAAAAAGTTAGAAAACTCGTTCTCAAATTTTTCAGGTATGCAAATGAACGGATTTACAGCAACAAATCACACGATGATGGGATTGTTTCCAACATCCATTTTCAAAAGGCTCTCTCCCATCACGACTTGCTTGGAAAGCATCCCTGCTTGAAGATTATAGTGAACAAAACTGGGCAGCAGTCTGAGTCCAGATGGACCAACCAGGCAATAACTCTCAGTACTTTGGTGCTGATAACTCCTATTTTGATTTCACAACATTCCCCTTTACTTTAGAGAGAGAGAGAAAAGAAGTGTGCATTAAAAAAAAAAAAAAATGACATCTAATAGAAACAGAGAAAACATCTCCACTACCTTGGAGAGACAGATTTATATGTCAACCTCCAAAGAAGTGCTTTGAAGATGTTTTTATTTAAATTTTTTTTTCTTCAAAAGCACTAGCAGATGGTATACTGCTGACAGCTACCTGTCATCAAAGTTAAAGGCAACAAATGTGGAGCATCTATCTTTTTGTTTAAAAAAAAAAACACAAAGAAGAACTCATGTTTTAGTTTGATAATTTCCTTGTCAAGTCATAGCCACTAATTCTGAAGGGTACAGGGATTCTACAGATACTATTGCAACACAAAGTTCTGTAAAGATACCATCATACTTTTAATGTCTTATTTTATAAAGTTAACAGTGTGATGACTTCCTGTGGCAACATATCTTCTCCTAGCTCTGACTCCTTTGTGGCAATAGCTTGCCTATGAAGGTTGTGGTGAGGGGACATTACAAACAGCCTTCTTCAGCTCCATTACCTTGCTGGTCTTAACATCAACTAAGCTTATAGAGTTATTGGGTAAATGTTATCTTTATTCAAGAAGTCATATATTGTTGAGACTATAGGTCTTCTATCTTCCATATAGATTCAGCCTTTAGTGGCTTACACAATAGATAGTCTTCATATATTTATTGTTGAAATAGATTCTTGCAAGTACCAAGAGAGGTATTAGGAATACCTATTCAGTTCAGTTCAGTTCAGTCGCTCAGTTGTGTCCGACTCTCTGCGACCCCATGAATCGCAGCATGCCAGGCCTCCCTGTCCATCACCAACTCCCGGAGTTCATTCAAACTCATGTCCATCGAGTCGGTGATGCCATCCAGCCATCTCATCCTCTGTCTTCCCCTTCTCCTCCTGCCCCCAATCCCTTCCAGCATCAGGGTCTTTTCCAATGAGTCCACTCTTCGCATGAGGTGGCCAAAGTACTGGAGTTTCAGCTTCAGCATCAGTCCTTCCAATGAACACCCAGGACTGATCTCGTTTAGGATGGACTGGTTGGACTTCCTTGCAGTCCAGGATACTTTCATCCAATTATACAGCAAAGTGTGCACTCACTCAGTATTCTTTTTGTTTTTGGTATGTGGGATCTTAGTTTCCTGACCAGGGTTCAAACTCATGCCCCTGCACTGAGAGCTCAAAGTCGCAACCACTGGACTTCCAGAGAAGTCCCCTGGTGTTTTAAAATGTTTTTCTAATCAAGACAGATTTTAGTCCATCATTAGCTGTTATCTCTGGGCACATTACACACTGAAGGTAGGGTTTGATATTAATGATGCTAGATATAAGCTGTATTTTCGTATAGACTTCTTGATCATCTGACTCCTGGGGTCCATTTTGGGTCCCATGTGAGAGGCCGTTGTTACTTTTACCTTGGAATATGGCTAATGACCTGTCAGAGGAGAATCGTCAGCCTTGCATTTTTAAATGATTGCAATTATTCGTATTATCTTAAATCCTATTTCTTTGCAAGAATGTTTTAGAGTCACTTCTCCGTTTGGTGAGGGTTGCTTTAGTTAACAGCAGACCACCTAACTGAAAAAACCCACAAGCGGAACGCTGTCGTGCGGTCCGTGTTGTGATACCAAAGACAAACACGAGGAGGCGCTGTGTTTCCCTGGAAGGCCCCCTCTTGCCTGAGGTGCTTGGAACTGCCTGACATAAAGATCAAGTGAAACCATAAATGAGTAAAACTTCATTTTCTTTTCTTTTTTTTAAGGTTAAAGGATTGTAAATTGAAGTTGGTGTATATATATATACACATAGATGTGTGTACATATTTGCCACAAACACTCTTCCCCAGGGTTTGCATGTAGTCATCCACATGGGAGGAAACAGCCTATAAGGCCGCAGTGCAGAGATAAGCAAGAGATCTGGAAACGCTGTCGACGTTGAGAAGATGGATTGGGGTGAGGCTGGGAAATGTGAGCGTTTGGCCTGGCGCCTGGTGGCAAGAACTGAGGACAAGGAGGAGGAAAAGCACGAGGGGAAGCTGTTTGGGGAAACTCAAAAAGCAAGCTGATTTATGAGGAGCAGAAGGTGGGAAGGAATGGCGCGAGGCGGATGCCAGGGGACCGGGAACATCTGGACGGCGCGTCGGAGGCTGGAGCCCTTCGGCGCATATGGCCCCGCCTCTCACAATAACCCTGCGAGGCAGGGGTCATTATCCCCAGTTAACAAATTAGGAAGGGCGGTGAAGCTCAGAGGGGGCTGAGTCAGGGTTGCAACCAAGCTTCTGGCTCGCTGTGAAGGGTGCTTCCCCCACCCCCACCCAGAGGAGGAAGCGGGGAGCCAGGAGGCCAGGGCAGTAAGCTGGTGCCCGGAGGGAGAAATTAGGCAGAACTTTAACAAAGGATTGTAAATTGAAGTTGTAATACATATATACATATGTATACATATTTGCCGCAAACTTTGCGCTTCTTTAACAGACAGGAGAGGGGTGGTGGAGAGCTGGGCTCAGAGGAAGGGTGGACCCAGCCGAGGTACCCGCAGGAAACTCTGTGAACCCAGGGAATGTGTGAACTGAAATCAGCTGGGCTCTTTCGTGAGTCTGGAAACACATGCTTTTCCTGTAAACCACTTTGAGAAGACTCTGCCCTCTCACTGGCCTGAAGAGAAACCGTTGACTGGACAACCCTTGGCAGGGGCAGGCTTCTAGAGAGAATGCCAAAGCCAGTGTTCCTGGTGAAATGCCCACTTTAGCAGGACCCTCAGCGCCTCTCCTCAAACCTCACAGAGGCCATGTCATCTATAAGGGGCTGCTTCCTAGCTTCTGTAAGGACAAGTGCAGCATCTGATCCAGAAAAATCTACTTATATCTCTTTGAAGGAAATAAAACCAAAGTTCAGATGACTATGTGGAAGGGAAAGACCCTGGCTTGGGATGAGAACGCAGCACCCATCCACGGCTCTGGGTGAGATTTTGGCATTGATGGGGTAGGGCAGGTATCACCAGGTACATCTCTCAAATGCTCCCAACACACATGAGCCTTCCCTCATCATAGTGATTAAATGTGCTGTCACTGCCTGTTTGCTTGTCCATCTCCCTGATAAACTGTAAGCTCTTTATCAAGCTCCCCTGACAAAGTGTAAGCTCTGTGAGGACAGGAACCTTACCTTCTCTGTCATTGGTATGTCTCTGGAAACATGCCCAGCACATGAAACAATACAGGCACTCTATCAAAATGGAATGAATAATATAATAGCAAGCATTAAAAAGGCTTGTGGGCTTCCCTGGTAGCTCAGCTGGTAGAGAATCTGCCTGCAATGCAGGATACCCTGGTTCGATTCCTGGGTCGGGAAGATCCCCTGGAGAAGGGATAGGCTGCCCACTCTAGTAGTCTTGGGCTTCCCTGGTGGCTCAGCTGGTAAAGAAACTGCCTGCAGTGCGGGAGACCTGGGTTTGACCCTTGAGTTGGGACGATCCCCTGGAGGAGGGCATGGCAACCCACTCCAGGATTCTTGCCTGGAGAATCCCCATGGACAGAGAAGCCTGGTGGACTACAGTCCATGGGGTTGCAAAGAGTCGGACATGACTGACACAGCACAGCAAAATATCTTGTACTATGGGCTAGGCCCTTTTATAAAGGCTTTACAGGTAATAACTTATTTAATCCTCATAACAGCCCTTGGAGATACTAATCTTATCCCCAACTCTCAGATGAGCAAACTGAGGCATAAAGAAGTTAGACACATGCCCAAGGTCACCCAGTTGGTGAATGGAACTGGGATTATGAATCTGCCTCCAGAAGACAAATTCTGAACCATCCCTCTACTAATTACAAATGAATGAATGAATGAATGAATTCATGACAAGCCTTAGGACTTGTCTAGGACAAGAATACTAGGGTCCAGAGGCCATAGGGTGCTACCTGCCCAGAAGGAGACGTATCACTCTTCCTGGGACCTCCTCCTCTTTAAGAACAAGAGAGTGAATAAGAAAAAAAGGCAGAGTCATCCTAAAGGAGGTCAAAGGAATTCATCAGATGCTGAGGAATTAATCAGATCCTTGGCAAATGCTCTACAATGTGTACAATGGGAGAATCATATAGAATTGATAAAGGACACAGTGAAGACCCTCTGCTCCTCCCATTGCCCCTCAGCCAGAACAAGATAAAACCAGGGTCAGAGAGCAGAGGACTTGTGGATCTGGAAAGACAGAGTGCTGAGCTGAGATTTCCATGGGTGTTTTAAAGAGGCTCTTGCAGAGTGGCCTTGCAGTCGGGACCTTGACCTGAGAAGAAAAAGCAGCTGCTGAGGGGTCAGCTGGACTCAACCTGAACTCCAAGGAGTCTGAACATCCCCAGATGCCTGGGAATCAGGTCGGGCAGATGTGTGTGCCTTTCCTGGTCAGGAAACCTGGGCCACGTGGACCTGGAGTTCAGGTCTTCTGGCCCTGGCCTCAGGCCCTGTCCACTCACTGCCAACCCTCCATTGCTCTCAGAAGGAAGCAGAAGGGCCACTGGCTGCAGCCTGCCCCTGCCCTGCTGAGTCTTACCCTCAGCTGCTGGAATCCCCAAGGAGGCCTCAACAAGGGCAAACTAATTGCTGGAGACAGTTTTGGCCCCAACTCTGTTGACAGAGCTCAGGGAGGAGATGGGGGGAGACATATGTCTGGCTATGGGGCTGTTTACAAGCCACGCTGATCTCAGTCTGTGATGACAGATGGTTGTAGCAGGGAGTTGTGGAGGGTCCAGAGAACACACACACCACACTGGATGAGGCTAAGCTCGATACACACGGGCACATGTACAGGCGGAAGCTTCAGTCCTGATTTGCAAACTCTGGCGGGTAAGCTGGAAAGAAAGCTTCGACTCCCCTGGGGGCAGCGGAAAGGGTGTGGGTGCTGGGGCAGGCAGGCTCACATCTAATTCCTGGCTCCACTCTGATTAGCTGTGTGACTTGGGGCACACTTCTTAACCTCCCTCAAGGCCTTAATTTTTTTCCCATGTAGAAGTGGGGATAGAAACTCAGTTTATGGGTTGTTGTGAGGATTAACTTCACTGAAACGATCAACATCAGACTAAAGCTAGCTCAGCGCCTGGCACAGTCCCTGGAGATGCTCCCCTAGACCGCCCCCGCCCTCCTTCCTTCCCTCCCTCCCTTCCAGCAACACAGTTTTAAGGACAACAAGCTGGCTGGCTGCTCCTTACTGGCTGGAGAGACTTGGGCAAGTAACTCTCTGAGCCTTGGTTTTCTTATCAGTAAAATGAAGATGACCATTCTTTTCTCGGGGCATTATTGTGAACACTAAAGCAAGGAAATGTCTGAGCGTGAGGCTTGTCACATATTGATTATTATCATAATGTCCATTATTCCGGTGGTGAAGTCCTAATGGATCACCCTCCCTGCTACCAGTGATTCAGAAATCCCACCCAAAGATGGGCTCTGACTGCTTCTTCAGGGTGGATTTGAAGCCAAAATGGGTGTCTCAGTCACTACGAACCATGAGGTAGGGAGGGGTCTGGTCAGACACCTGGCTCAAATGGGTACCACACCAGCCACCCTGACTCCACTGCTCCCTGGGGCTCTCCAGGCCAGAGATGCCACGTGTCAGTGACACCCCTGCAGGGGTAGGAGGGTGTGAACGTGAGCTGAGGCACATTTCCCAGGAGGCTCTGAGTCCCTTGGAAGCTCTCAGAACAATCCTGAGCCAAAGAGTCACGACTTTTTTTCAGCCCAACAAACTGCAATTCAGAAAATCTCATTTCTGTAGGGCAGGAGACTAGGCGCTGACCCAGAGTTGCAGGAAACAGGAGCCCCACCCTGGCACAGCTGTTTTCCCTGGCCCAGGTCCTCTAGTTCAGCAAATGCCCAAGCCAAGAGGCAGGGGAAGCAGATTACAGAGCAATTAGAACTAGGGGGCTGGGGTCACATAGACCTGGAGCTTCAGGGCCAGTTTCATCTATAAAATGAAGATAGTAACACCACCTAGAGGTGCGGTTAGCATGCAACGAAACGAGAACAAACATGGTGCCCAGCTCATATCACACCTTCTGAATTAAAAGCATCTGCGAAGGAAGGTTATGACTGACCTAGACAGCACACTGAAAAGCAGAGACATTACTTTGCCATCAAGGGTCCATCTAGTCAGGGCTATGGTTTTTCCAGTGGTCATGTATAAATGTGAGAGTTGGACTGTGAAGAAAGCTGAGCACAGAAGAATTGATGCTTTTGAACTGTGGTGTTGGAGAAGACTCTTGAGAGTCCCTTCGACTGCAAGGAGATCCAACCAGTCCATTCTAAAGGAGATCAGCCCTCGGTGGTCTCTGGAAGGAATGATGCTAAAGCTGAAATTCCAGTACTTTGGCCACCTCATGAGAAGACTTGACTCATTGGAAAAGACTGATGCTGGGAGGGATTGGGGGCAGGAGGAAAAGGGGACGACAGAGGATGAGATGGCTGGATGGCATCACCGACTCGATGGACGTGAGTTTGAGTGAACTCCAGAATTGGTGATGGACAGGGAGGCCTGGCGTGCTGCGATTCATGGGGTCACAAAGAGTTGGACACGACTAAGCGACTGAACTGAACTCAAGGAGGATGTGGGGCTTCCCTGGTGGCACATATGGTAAAGAATCCGCCTGCAGTGCAGGAGACCCAGGTTCGATCCCTAAGTCAGGAAGATTCCCTGGAGAAGGGAATGGATACACACCTCAGTATTCTTGCCCAGAGAATTCTATGGACAGAGGAGCCTGGAGGGACAAAGAACTGGACACGACTGGGCGACACGACTTGGCGACTAACGCGCGCAACACACACACACACACACACACAAGGAGGACGTGATGGGATGATGCTGCCGTGACTCACACTAGGATTCTCTGCCCCAGCCCCCTCAAACATCACCTTCACACGCGCATTCTCCCCAGGGGCTGACATCACAGACCAACAGCTGGAACACCCCTTGTGGGCAAGGACCATAGCAAAACCAACCCAAACCTAGGCTTTCCTTCTACTGAGAGTTTCAAATCAATTTCCAGACATCTACATAAACCTCCATCCCCTCGAAAATCAAGTTTCTTCTCCCACTCCTTCCACTCACTAGTTCTTGGTAGGCACACTCTTCGTGGTGGAGGGCTGAGGACTTCTGGAAACATACCAGTAGAGAGCTAGACAGCTGCAGTTTTTAAAAAGTTGTCCCTACTGCTCAGCTTCCAGTTGAGCTCTGCCTGCTAGAAACTTCCATACATCTGTTTTTTCCCCCTCACCAAACTACACAGAACAAGCCTACCTGCTCCTTCCCCCACCCCATGCTTTTTCAACACATCTCCCTTAACTCAGACCAGTGCTCCAGGCTGGTGCCTTGCCTGTCTGTTCAATCCAGTCTTCTGGCCGGATGCTGGCTTTCATGCACACCTGGAATACAGTCCTGGGACGCACCCTCTTGACTGAAATCCTGGTCTAGTATCCTGACTGGTGTTGTCTTTGGGCAGTCCCAATACCCCCACCCCACCCCTTGCTGATTACAGATCAGGCAGTCCCAGGGCATCCCTGATAGCTCAGTTGGTAAAGAATCTGCCTGCAATGCAGGAGACCCCAGTTCTATTCCTGGGTAGAGAAGATCTGCTGGAGAAGGGATAGGCTACCCATTCCAGTATTCTTGGGCTTCCCTGGTGGTTTGGCTGGTAAAGAATCTGCCTGCAATAAGGGAGACCTGGGTTCAGTCCCTGGGTTAGGAAGATCCCCTGGAGAAGGGAAAGGCTACCCACTCCAGTATTCTGGCCTGGAGAATTTCATGGACTGTATGGTCCATGGGGTCGCAAAGAGTCAGACTGACTGAGTGAATTTCGCTAGTCCCCCCACCCTCCTCACCAATTACGGAGATCCTGATTAGTCAAGCATTAGACACAGTGTGATTTGAAATATAGCTCCTTGGTCCTAGTTGTGTGACCCTGGACAAGCTCTTTAGCCCTCTCTGAGCTACATTTTTCTCCCCCAACAAGTGGAGATAAAGATCCTTAGCTTGCAGGTGGTCATGACAGTGAAGTGAGATAATGCACGTGAAAGTACAGCATAGTGTACAAATTCAGCAACTGGCAGCTATAATTGTTTTTTCAGAGGGAAAGTCGTCGAATTCCTTGAAGGGGCAGAGCAAGAGAATCCGCTCTCCCTGGAGATACAGGGAGGGGCTTGGGTTCCGAGGTGAACTCACCCCACGCCAGGCAGATGGAGAGATGGTCTCGTGGCAAACAGCTGGGGCCCACCACTGCGGGCTGCACGCCGTGTGCCAGCCCCGCCTGCTGCAGCAAAGGGGCCTCGGGGTTGACACGGCCAGTGCCAAGCCAGATGGGGCAGCAGCCAACTTTCCAGTCAACCCAGATGTCTGTCTTTCTCGGGTGAAAACTCAAAAATGTGGCCCCAGTCAAAGTGGCTTTTGAGGGCTGTGTGCTCTCCAGACCCTGGTGCGGGGATGGCCACAGCTCTTGAGCCGGGACCTTTGATAACTGCCCAGGGGTCAGGAAGATGTGGCTCAGGCCAGGTCCTGACAGGTCAGCTGCATCTGCCACTCAGAGTGAAGGGAGAAAGGGTGGGGGGACCAGAGGCTGGCCTTGATTGACTCCCTGAGCTATTTCCTTGAGAAAGAAGGCATTGAGGAATTTTTTTTGTTTTTTTTTTTTGGAAGAAAAGAGATTTGTCTGAGCCATGTAACTGAGACATCAAGGCAGTCCTTTCCCATGCCACAAATAGCAGCATTCTGCAAGGACCTTCTTCAACCATCCTGTACAGCCTCAGGAGTCAAAGGTGATTTAGGGAAAGCTATGAAGTCACACGTGACTCCTCCTCCACCCCAGCTTTGGCTTTATTACTTCCCTCATCCCCTGATTCTATTAGACTACCTTGTTGGGAGCAACAAAGCCCTTCCCTGAGGGGTGCAGTAGTGTTTTTATCAGAAGAGAAGTCGAGGTTCAGAGGGGCAAAGCCACCAGGGCTGAGAACGTTCTAGAACACAGGAGTTATGCCTGTCTTGCCAACCGTTCCCAAATCCACCCCAGGCGCTCACCTTCTTTTTCCTGAGTCTTGCACAGTAGTTTGCCTGTCTTGCCTACTTAAAGAAACTCTCCTCACCCCGGCTCCCCAGGCTCGGGCGTGGAGCTGTCTGGCACCCTGTCAATGCAAACAAGGTTCCCCAGCGTCCTGCCCCTTCTCTCCACTGTGCCCAACTGCACTTTACCACATTTTAAATGTTGACATTGCCCTGTCTTTGTAATTTCTTGCTCAGTATGGGGAATGCTTAACATTCCAGGGTCTGCACCCTGGTGCCCAGCTTGCTGAGATGTGCTGAACACAGTCAGGGAGGTGGTGTTCTGAGGCACTACCTGGTACAGGGAGGGGGTGAGGCCTCAGCCTTGGGCGTGTTCTGCTCCAGGAAATGTTCTCACGCACTTGATCTCGCCGGCCTATGCAGTTTTCTTGGGTTATTAGGCACTTCCCCACCTCTTTGGCTTACTCTAATAATTCTTTAGATCTCATCCTGGATGTCACCTCCTGCAAAGGCCTTCTCTGATGCACCAGTTTGAGGAAGGACCTCCTAGCCCACAGTGTACGGATGTGCAGGTTGCACACTGCGCAAAAGGATGACATCTGACAGAATCATTGGCATCCTGCATTTGTCTAATTATAAAGACTATTTTGAACACGTGGAAGGGGCACTTTTCACTCATTTGCACAAAGGTGCTACAGGAGCTATCCGTGGCCCCAGCTCTACTGTCTGCAACTCCCCTCCACCACCAGACTGTACGCTTGAGAGGGGCAGCACTGTTTCTATCTGTTCTTCACTGTTTGGTCAGGGCTGCACACTATGGGTACTTCATCAGTGTGGCTGAATGGAGTGTGGTATGAGGAAGTCTCAAGGGTGGGTCTGACCAGGAGAAAGAAAAGTGGTGAAAACATCTCTGGCCTGCAGGGGGAGATGCTGAGCAGTTCCACGCACTTCCCCTCCAGGTGATGGGGCCAGTCCCTTTACCCTTTTTGGAGGGGCACTTTCTAACGGTAATTATAACAGCTACCATGAGATGCCCTAATGGTAGGTACAGGCACCATCTCTCTGACTCTTGACAGCGGCCCCACAAGGCTGGCACTGTTCCTGTCTCCACTCCACAGATCGAAGACAAGGCAGAAAGAGCTCAGCAGGTAAGAGCTGGGACTGGTACCCATCATGCGTTGGACACTCAGGCCTGGAAGCTAATTACTACCCTGTGCTGCTTCACCAAAGAGCCTATCACACTGTTAAACTGTCCGTATTTTTTTTTAGTCTACAGGTGAGTCTGAAGTAAGGAACAGTCTTGCCGCTCCCACCTTCGGGCTCTGGGCCAGGCCCCCCACAAAGCTGACTCACTGAGTTGACTGCTGACAGGCAAAGAAATACCTGCCAGGCCTGGACCCAGACCTAGGAGGGAGACCTGCATGGGGCAGGGAAGGGAAGACAGGCTGAGTGGGCAGGAGCCATACTCAGGCACAGGAACCTTGCCACCCACCTCCCAACTTTAAGATCAATGCCTGTGAGAGCAGCATTCCTGAATTCTCAGGGTACAGAGTACATGAGGCACCTGGTGAGTATTTGCTGACGGACTGACTGAATGAATGAATACGTTAGGCTTTCTCATCATTGGAAAGAGGGCCAGAAGCGGAGTTTCACATACCCCAAGGTCCAGGATATTCTGGGGCAGGTGTCCAACCCAGATTCAAAGACTGGGAGGTAGGAAGCAGGAGGTAAGGAGGAGCGAATGAAGGAAACATTAAGTCACTAAATCAAAAACCTCGGGGCCTCTGGGACCTGGGCAGGGGGTATGTGGAAGGGGTTGAGGGGTATACCAGGGGGCACAGCTTGGGATGGGATTCCTAAAATCTGAGCGAGAACAACTGGCAAAAGGCAGTAACCTCTTTCAGGCCATCAGATGGAGCAGGCAGGCCACGCTGCACCCGGCTGCGGGTCTGAGCTGTCAGGAGCTTCTGCCACCAGTCGGAAGCAGATCTGGAGAGCCTGCCCAGTTTACCAGCCTTTTCTACCTGCCTGGCCTCCGAGACCCTGGTGGGAGNGCCAGACCCTGGGAGAGCTTTGCTCACAACCCTGGAGCGTGGCACCCCGCACTCACCTGGTCTGGGTGGACACGGGGCACAGGTGGTCACCCCCCAAAAGGCCCCCACACTGCCGCAGCAGTCCTCTTGGGCTGTCAGCTCCGGCAGGGGATTGGAACACTGGGAAAAAAAAAAAAAAAAAAGGACCATGGGCACTCGTCACCTGCTTCCCTCTCCCGCACAGAGATGTCTCAGGGGAGCCTGAGTCATGAGTTCACCTTTCACATACTGCCAGAGAATGCCCCCACCCAAGGGAGGGGAGGGGAGGCGTTGTCCCAGAAGGAAGTAGAGAAACCCAAGGTCCACCCTGCCAGACACTAAGCTTAGGGGACGGAGTGGCAGTGACACACCCAGACAAGATCTTCTCTGTGAGGTCTGCAAACGCCCCCCATCCATGCCCCCAGTCCAAAGACACAGGGATCCCGAAGGATGGGCTTTCCTCCATCAAACTCCAGAGAATGCCAGGACCACCTCCCGTGAGCAGGCCCATGCTCAGCAGCACTGCGGTTGAGAGGCTCCGGGGACTTAGGATCCTATCCTTGAGCTACTCTCCACCTGCTCCAGCTCCCTAACCTTGGGAGGGGTTCCAGAAATGCCAAACTGCAACCCTAGGGAAAACCATCCTGAGTCTGGCTTAGCCCCTATAAAGATAAAGGGCCTGGATTCAGAAAAGCTCACTTGATTTCCCATCACTGACTGTGGATCCTGTCAGCGAAAGAGGGAATGGACCATCTTTTATCTTCACCTGCCCAAGGTTTCAGGGTTTAACCTGCATTTGCTGATTTTACATCTCTGTGACTCAACTCTCCAAACTCCTTGCCAGATCTAACAGCCCCTCCATCCACGCCCCGGGGGTCCTAGACTCAGCTCCAGCAGAGCTCAGGATTTGCTGGGACTCGAAGACACCAATGCCCCTGCAAAGGGGGCCTCTCCTGGGTCCTCTTCTATGTGCCTGGCACTGACAGGTACCCAGTGGAGCCCGGGTTGGCTTGCCCAACCTCTCGACACTTAACAGCAATTTTATGCTCTGAGTTTTCCCATCTGGGAAATGGGAGACCCTGCAGACTCCCACATTCTCTAAGAAAGAGGAGGAGAGAGAAGGAGGAGGGGCACTGCGGGAGCAGTCACAGTCTCAAAGCCCCCAGGGCTGGGGCTGGAGCCGCGATCTCACCTGTCCGTTTAAAGTGCTCAGGTAGCATCGGCCCAGCGTGGCCGGAGTCCTGGGCACCACCGGGGGTGGTAGCCGGGGAGCTTCTCCGGACCGGGCGGGGATGCGGTTGCTGTCCCAGCGGCTGTGGACGGGGCCGGCAGGGAGCCGGGGCGAGGGCCTGGTCTCCACGCTGTTCTCCTCCGGGGGCTCCTCCGCCTCGCCTCGCACCCGAGCCACCTGGTGGATCTGCACCGAGCCTCGGGCGGGTGGCGGATGTGCACTTTCACCAAGGAGGGGTTCACCGAGGCTGAGCACAGGGGCTGGGGTCAGAGGTGGGGACACAGGGCCCCACCCTCTAAGGAGTGGCATCAGCCCTGGGCCAGGTGGGCCCCTGAGTGTCTCCCCAAATCTCTCCTCCGTTTCTTCACTCTCTACCCAAACCCCAGAAGAATTTCTCAGGGAGGACAGGACAAAGCACAGATTCCTTCATTCCACACCTTCCTATGAAGAATCTTCCTTACCAACTTCCAAAGTACCTTCCTGATTCCACCTCCTCCCACGATCCTGCACAGCCCTTGGGCTCCAGCCCAACCAACCCTGCGTGGTCCCCACCCCATGCCTTTGTTCAGACCAGTCCCTCTGCCCTGGAAGCCCTCCCACTCCCCTCTGCTTAACCAAAACCAACCCATTGTTTAAGGCCTAACTGAAGTCCACCTCCTCCAGGCAGCCTTCCCAGAACACTCAGAGCTTGGGTCTCTCTCCTGATCTCCTACAAAATTTTGTATTTTTTTCCTTTATTTGGCACCTAATAATAGAGGCATCTTCCCTCTCCTGTCCAGGACCCATGGGTTCCTTAAAGTCAGGACCTACCCTTAGACTCTTTTGTCTTACTCATAGCAGCCAATAGAGGGTAAGGGCAAATATATGTATAAATAAATAAATTGATTAACTCAGAAGGAAAGGCAGAGAAAATTTTAAGGAATGAAACTGGGCTCTGAGGATGGAGGAGAAGGAAGTGCTGGAGACTCAGTTTCCCATCTCCTCTATCAGGATGCCAGCACCCACCCCACGTGGTTCCCCAGGCCCACACTCACCCAGCTGGTTGGAGAGAGGCAGTGTGAAGGTGGACTGCTTCAAGGGGCCCTCCATCGGGGCCCTGTGGCGAGGGCCCCTCTCTGGAGGCTCCTGGTCCAGCCTGGGGGCGGGCAGGTGGCAGAACTTCCCGGTGGAGTTGGCGGGGCACCAGCACTCGTCCCTGCCGATGCAGCGGCCCCCGTCAGGCAGGGGATCTGGCAAAAATCTACAACACCGACCTCAGGGTGACTGTCGGCGGAAGCTCACAGCAGCACCGACCATGTGGGCTGGCAGGGTTGGGGGAGGGGTGACCGGGCCCCCAAGTCTGACGGCTTCCGGAACCCTGTCCCCTCGGAAATGCAGGGGCTTTCCAGGAGGCCTGGGAGTGAAGGAGGATGGATAATAACTAGGCCTTGCCTTTCCTCAGCCCCACGGTGACCTGAAGGATGGTGAGGGGAGTGGCCCTATTTACTCCTTCGCCTCTCTATGAGGAAACCGGGACTCAGAGAGGTTGTGTGACCTGCCGAGTCACACGTGACAGAGCTGAGTGAGGACTCAGCGTTGTGTGATCCCAGGCAGCCCACAGGAGCCGCAGCAGGAGAGCTCTGGGCTTCCTTCCTGCAGAAGAGCTGGGCTCCGGGCCAAGGCAGGCCAGTCCCTCTGACCAACTGCCTCCCCACAAACCCCCACACCCGCCCCAGGGCCAGCCAGGAGCCTTCTGAGCTGGGAAGGGACTCACAGATGCGGAATCCAGACTTGGGGTCATGCCCGTGGCCGCTCTGGCTGTACAGGGTGGTGGTGTCGCCACGCTCACAGCTGTTGGCACAGCGCCCGCGGGCACAGGTCTGCTTGCAGATGGTGGGAGTGAAGACGATCTTGATCTTCCTGATTTTCTCCGTGAGATTCAGCCCTGCAGAGAGAGGGCTTGGGTCCAGGGGGCAGGGCTGAGAGGCACAGCTGTGACCTCCAGAGGCTGGCTAGCAAGGCCCACATGGGACTGGCTTGAATCCATCCCAAGGGCATTTGCTAAGTCCCTCCTGGATGCAAGGTCCCATAGTGGGGGCAGGGTAATAGCTCACGGTCCAACATCTCCTGAGGGATGCTGACGAGCCAGCAGCTGAGTTCGGGCTTCATGCACAATCACTCTCAACCCTCTGGAGTCTTATTTTAGGTAGAACCATTGGAAAGTGCCATCTTTGTAGGTTAAAGTGGTTGAATATTGGCCTAATCCTAGATCCCAGTTAGCATTCCCATCTGACAAGTAAGGAAACTAAGGCTCACTGAGGGATAGATTGTATCCCATGTCACGTAGCTAGCAAGGGACGCAGCTGGGCTCTGAACCCCAGTGCAGAGAACAGAATGTAGCTCAGACTTGCCAGCGTAGACAGTTTTCCAAGAGAATGCCTGAAAGAACGATGAGGGTCAGGTTTCGGAGGCCCTAAGGGCCAGAACGAGCATAGGGCACTTTATCCAGCTGGTGGTGGGAAATCATTGACAGTTTTCAGGGAGAGGTCAAAGGGGAGTGGGGGGTGTTATGTCCTTCCAGCTGGGGTGCACAGGTGATTGGGGAGGCAGGATGAGTGGTTGGGAGGTCACTGTGGCAGAGTAAGAGAGGGCGCTTCATTCAACATGAGTGGTGACAGCGGATGTACAAAGCAAGAGTGTTCATTCCGTCCTGGAGGCCGGGGAGGGAAGCCAGGAGGCAGAGAGGCTGAGAAGGGAACTATAAAAGGTCTGTATAGACTTGACTGTGAAGCGAGCAGAGACAGAAAGGAAGGCAGAGGAAAATAACCTTGTGTGCGTGTGTGTGTTTATGAGAGAAAGAAAGAGTGGGAGATTTATAAGCAACTGTATATGCTGCAGGGGAAGGGCTGAGGGTGGTCCAGTTCAAAGGGGGAGGAGAACTGGGGTGGGGGCAGGCCAAGTGACAGCCTAGGGATCTAGAGGAGTCAAGAAACAGTGGCACATGCCTTAGACAAGAGGAGGGGCGCTTCCTTTTCAAGACGGCAAGAAAGATCACGCATGCCTGTTGTCCACAACACGGATCCACCTTGAAAACGCTATACCAAGTGATGGAGCCAGACACAAAAGGCCACACAAAAAGATCCCGTTTACATGAAATGCTCACGATTGGCAAATCTTTAAGGACAGCGAGCGGGTGGGGGTCGGGGGGAAGAGAGTGACTACTTAACGGGCATGGGGCTTCTTTCTGGAGTTATGGCAATGTTCTGTGATTAGACAGTGGTGTGGTGGCTGCATAAAATTGTGGATATCCTGAAAACCATGGAGGTGTACCCTTTAAAATGGTTAATGCTGCGTTATGTGAATTTCCCCTCAACTTTAAAAATGGGAAACAAAGAAAGGCAGTCAGCTCAGGCGCGGGTTTAGGCAAGGGAATGACATGCATGGCATGGCGGGGGTAGCATATGGGGGCAGGAAGGTGAGGACTCTGGGGAGTAAGAAGCATGGCTGTGGGATGGGGCTGGGGAAGGTGCGGGCCTCTTGGACAGGCTGCTTTGAGGGATGAGAGAGACAACGTGTCCAGGCACCCCAGGAAGGATTGCTGAGCAACGCCCAAGAATGTGCGAAGGTGGATCCTCAGGAGCACTCGGTTCTCTCCTCTGGGAAGCAGAGGTCCTGCTGTAGGTGCTAAGGAAGCAACTGGTCAGATTGGTCCAGGAGGCTCAGGCTTCGCAGAAAGGATGAAGGGGGAGGACCAGGACCGGGGAGGTGAGGTTCACAGCTGGATGCGAAGGATGCAAAGGCAGGACAGGTGACAGATGGGGTGGAAAAGGACAAGTCAAGGTCTAAGTGTCTCAAGGGGGCACAGTCTCTCTAACAGCTGGCTTGGGACCCCTGGAGCCTTGCACAAAGTAGGTGCTCGACAACTGTTCGTTGGCTGAAAGAATGAGGGACAGGGTGACAACTCAGCCTTTCTGAGAGTAAAGCGGGGAAGCAGCAGTGGAGAGAAGGAGGGTCTATGAGGACCTGGAGACAGGGCATCCTTACCCCAGGAGGATGACGGGTGGTCCAGATATGCTGCCTGTGGGGCACCATCCCTCCGCTCGGGACCTGGCCCCATGGGCAGGGCATTGGAGGTCAGCTGGCCACTGGCTGCAGGGGCTGGATAAAGTCGGGCGGTCTGGGGCAGCCCCACATGCTGCTGGGAGGAGTGGGTCTGGCTGAGCCCACTCAGCGTCCTGGGGAGATAAACGAGGCATGAGGTTGGCATCCCGGAGGCAGCATCCCTGTGCCCTTCCAGTTCAGGAATCTAGCCCCTGCCTCCACACTGAGAGAGTGTTCTCTACTTGGCTGCCTTCTTCCCAACTCCAGGAAAATGGAGGTGCCCTGAGACAGGGAGAAAGGGTCCAGGCCAGCTGGCTGGTTCGGTGGGAGTGCCCACCTTCGTGTGGGACTGCCAGGCTTTGGCTGGGTATTCTGGGCAAGTCACTTAGCCTCCCTGGGCCTCAAGGCCCTCGACTGCAAAATGAAGGTGTTAGACTGGTCTCATGTAGCTCTGACATTTGTAGAGTTTGAGACTCTTATGGACTAGCCCCAGCCCTAAAACCGAGTCCAGTGCCTGTCCCTTGACGCATCTTTTTTTTTTTAAAGAGTGGCGAGTGATGTACCTTGACACATAAACTGTTATATTTTATTTATTTATTTTGGCTGCACCATGCGACATGTAGGATCTTAGCTCACCAACCAAGTAGCAAACCTGTGCTCCTGCAGTGGAAGTGCAGGATCTTAACCATTGGACTGCCAGGGAAGTCCCCCCCTTATCTCTTATTAATACAACCTATCATGCTTAGCCTTGTGGAATAGGTGCCCAGCAAATACATGTTCACAGATTGATTCAGGGAAGAAAACCTGACTATCCCCCTGATTAATTTTTATTGTTAAACTAATATAACAACAACATTCAAGGAGAAAGAATTGAGTTCATCACCCTCCACCTCAACACAGCAAATACTTTGGCATATTTCCTTTCAACCTCTGCTCAAGTATGTTGTCATTATCTGTTGTGTCATTATCTGTAGATAACATTGTCACTGTCTGCGAGAGTGAAGCGGGGAAGCAACGGTGGGGAGAAGGAGGCTCCCCACCTATTTCATTGTCTGTAGATATCATTTAAATGCTATTGTCATTATCTGTAGAGATCATTGAAATTCTGATTAATATTAGGTGGTACTTGATACAATTCTACAATTCTCCCATTTATCATCTTAATTGCTACGTGATAGTTTATATGAAGATGAATCACAGTGCATTCATTCCATTACCTGTTTTGTTTACATTTTCAACTGTGGACATCCTGACTCATATGGCTTTTTTTCTTCAGTTAACATATTCTTTTAGGGGACTTCCTGTTGGCCCAGTGGTTAAGACTCCTTGCTCCCAGTGAAGGGGGCCTGGGTTCAACCCTTGGTCAGGGAATTAGATACTGCATGAGGCAATGAAGATTCCACATGCTGCAACTAAGACTTGGCACAGCCAAATAAATAAATATTAAAAATATTCTTTCAGTATGCTGCTAAGTCACTTCAGTCATGTTCGACTCTGTGAGACCCCATAGACGGCAGCCCACCAGGCTCCCCCGTCCCTGGGATTCTCCAGGCAAGAACACTGGAGTGGGTTGCCATTGCCTTCTCCAATGCATGAAAGTGCAAAGTGAAAGTGAAGTCGCTCAGTCGTGTCCGACTCTTAGCGACCCCATGGACCACAGCCCACCAGGCTCCTCCATCCATGGGATTTTCCAGGCAAGAGTACTGGCGTAGGGGGCCATTGCGTTCATTAAACTAATTTTTATTCTGTATGTTTGAAAATTGCTCGTAAGAAATATTTTGAAAATGATTATTATTTTAGACTTAATTCCACAGACTAGAATGCCTGGTAGGCTGCAGTCCAAGGGATCGCTAAGAGTCGGACACAACTGAGCAACTTCACTTTCACTTTTCACTTTCATGCATTGGAGAAGGAAATGGCAACCCACTCCAGTGTTCTTGCCTGGAGAATCCCAGGGACGGGGGAGCCTGGTGGGCTGCTGTCTATGGGGTCGCACCGAGTTGGACACAACTGAAGCGACTTAGCAGCAGCAGCAGAATGCAATTAATTCCAAAAATTAGACACATTTATGGCTCTAGATATACTTTTTGGAGATAGTGCTCCCAAAAAGCTGCATCAAAATGTATATATGTACCATTTGGACTGCAGCCTCACTAGCATAACATATTATTAATTTTTCATAAATCAGGAACAATCATCATAAATGACGCTTCAGTGTTACCTTAGCTTCCTTTTTGTAATTTCTGAGTTGAATTTTTTCACACATCTATTTAACACTTGTGAAAAGTTTCTGCTCATGTCTTTGGTATCTGAGGAATTTGAGCTGTCGGTCTCATATATCTGAACGTGTTCTTTGCGTATCTATTATTAGGCAGGCCATTCTACAAGGCAGCCTCCGTGGTAACTACTCTGTCACTGTCACAATGTATACGAACCACTGTATACACGACAGTGTCTGGACTGTGGTGGGTATGAGCGCATTGTAGACACTGAAGCTGAGAGAGTAATTACCTGCCCAAGATTATACAACAGTAAATCAGACCCCAGGATTCCAACCCAGGGCAGCTAGACCCCTGTGCTACCCAATAAGGCAGCCCAGACCACAACAGAAGCTCAGCCAAGAAGCCTCTGCACTCGCCTGGGGTGGTGCTCCTTCCTCCAGCTGGTCCCACCCCTAGCCTCTCCACTGGATTCCTTGCCCAAGCAGCATAAGGTCCTGGGACCCTCTCCCTCCACCGTCCCAACTCCAGCTGTCTTGGCCCCAGGGGTCCAGGCCATGAGCAATCCCCCTCTCCTCCTTTCCTGGCTGACGCCCTACCAGGACAGGGCTGAGTCTGACACCTTCCAGCCCTCACCCTGCCCTGTTGGTCCAGGACTTGGCTCCCGTGAGCTTCAGTGCTGCTCTTCTTCAGGGCGACCAACTGCCATCCTCACGCTGAGAGCCCTGATCAGGCCTCAGCCTGCTCCCCAGGTTTGAGAGCTGGAGTGGGAGAGAGGTCCTGTCCTCCACCCCGGAAGCTCTGGAAGCTGTCATAGATCAGAACTGGGAGCCCAACGCTCAGGCACCTGCCCTTCACTCCCGGGAGCAAGTCAGCACAATTAACTGGAGCAGAAAACACAAGCCTTCCAGTGGCTTATAAGAGCTCACCAAAGAGTGAGAGGTAAGTGGGCTGGTGGGTCAGTGGGAGTCTCCTCCTTGTGGCACTAGGCTGGTGCCATGGCTCAACAAAGTGTCAGCACCGCAGAGCACCCCGGGAAGCGGACGCAGTGTTCAGGTTCTGCCCAGACCACCTGGGACATTCCTGAACTTGCTGCTGCTGACAAAGAGCTCTCCAATCTAGTCGAGGAGGAAAACTCAAAAGGTCCTTTCTTGGAGGTTTGAGGTCACCATTGTTATTGTGGCCATCACTTGTTTCTCTAATTGGAACTCAATGCTAATGACCCCAAGAATCCTGAGTTCAAATGCCTTCAGGGCCAACGGTTCAACTTTGCAGAGAAGAGGGGAAAAAAAAAAATTCCCTAGTCGTAGAAAGACCTGTCTATACAGAGGAGAGAGGATACGATTCGGGCTCGGCAGATGTCAGTTTCGCCTTCCACGTGAGCGGTCACTAAAACAAGAAGGGTAACACTTACCTCACTGGGCTGTGGTGAGGAGCAAGAGAAACAGTGAGACCATGTGATTATTTCGCAAATATAAATAAGCGGTCACAAGTTGAAAACTGTGTCAGAATTCTCACATGAATAAGAAAAAAAAGTGCTAGCTACAGTTCAGACAAAATATCTCTCCCCAAACCACCAAAAATCCTTCTCCATCTAAGGAGAATAAAAGACACCCCAAATATCTTGTTACATTGTCCAAGCATTCTT
The DNA here is from genome assembly GCA_006408695.1 of Aepyceros melampus. Lineage (NCBI taxonomy): Eukaryota > Metazoa > Chordata > Mammalia > Artiodactyla > Bovidae > Aepyceros > Aepyceros melampus. The sequence goes on along the minus strand of SJXQ01005937.1, from coordinate 280,101 downwards.
ACATACAAAGGGCCAAGTGACTAATCTGGTGACAACACATTTTTAACAACCACAGCCTTCTGAGCTCACTCTATTGTCATCTACTGCTGTGATGGGAACTTTGAGTTAAATGACAGAAATCAAAGTCTTAACTTCTGAGAGGCTCACAGCCAAGGAGGAAGCCTTGGTTCTTTCATAGGTCCTATGTCTTATGCTGAAAGCACCCCTAAAAGAAGACCATGATCTCCCTTCATAAGCCCCAGCCCAGTCTGTGGAGGTGGGCAGGGAGGGAGGCGACCTGAGAGAAATATCAACAACCTCAGATATGCAGATGATACCTCTCTAATGGCAGAAAGTGAAGACGAACTAAAGAGCCTCTTGATGAGGGTGAAAGAGGAGAATGAAAAAGCTGGCTTGAAATTCGACATTCAAAAAACTAAGATCAGGCATCCAGTCCCATCACTTCATGGCAAATAGAAAGAGAAAAAGTGGAAGCAGTGACAGGTTTTCTTTTCTTGGACTCAAAAATCATTGCGGATGGTGACTGCAGCCATGAAATTCAGAGGCACCTGTTCCTTGGAAGGAAAGCTATGACAAACCTTGACAGCATATTAAAAAGCAGAAAAATCACTTTGCTGACAAAGCTCCGTATAGTCAAAGCTATGGTTTTTCCAGTAGTCATGTATGGATGTGAGAATTGGACCATAAAGAAGGCTGAGCACTGAAGAATTGATTCCTTCAAACCATTGTGCTGGAGAAGGCTCTTGAGAGTCCCTTCAACTGCAAGGATATCAAACCTGCCAATTCTAAAGGAAATCAACCCTGAATATTCATTGTAAGGACTGATGTTGAAGCTGAAGCTCCAACTTTGGCCACCTGATGCAAAGAACTGACTCACTGGATAAAGAAATCCTGGTGCTGGGAAAGATTGAAGGCAAAAGGAGAAGGAAGCAGCAGAAGATGAGATGGTTAGATATCATCACTGACTTAATAGACACGAATTTGAGCAAACTCCAGGAGACAGTGGAGGACAGAGAAGCCTGGCGTGCTGCAGTCTGTGGGGTCACAAAGAGTCGCACGTGACTTAGCAACTGAACAACAACAGCAAGTTTGAGTTCTCAGTTCAACTCTGGCTCCCAGAGAGTGGTGGCAATGAGGCAAGTGAGAATGTTACTGAGAAAGGGACTTCCTTGGACTACAGTCCCCAGGATGGGGTGGGGAGGTGGGGACTGGGCACTCTCAGCTGTACAGGGTGTGGTTCTGCGCATTCTCAGCCCTGGAAGAGCTGCTGCAATGTCATCATAGGATAGTGGTTCTCAGACTTGCCTGGCACAAGACTGTCTGTCTGGGATTGCTCTAGGGAGGTCCTGGCAAAGTTGCCACGATGGACTGAAACAGCTCTCTCTAGACCAGAATCCCATGGATCAGTAAAATTTTGAAACAAATTTAGGGGACCGACACAAATTGCCAACTTTTTATTTAGGTAAACACACACACAACTACTAATTATTACCAACATAATTTTATGAAAGAAAATATATTTCAATGGCAATAAGAAATATCTGAATAAGCTTGAAAGTGAAAGTCACTCGGTCGTGTCCGACTCTTTGTGACCATGGACTGTATAGGCCATGGAATTCTCTAGGCCAGAATACTGGAGTGGGTCGCCTTTCCCTTCTCCAAGGAATAAGCTTAACTTCATGGACATCTCACCTCATTGACTTTTTTTCATTTCTTCATGAACCAACAAAAACAGATGCTGGTCTCCGTCACAGACCAGCAGGGAACCAAGCAGGAACCACCGGGCTACATGGTTCACCAAGATTTGCTCCAGCCTGAGAACGCTCGAGCTCTTTCAATCTATTTGGGAAGAAAACCTTCCAGTCCCAGCTGGCTGGGATCTTGCAAGCTGAGTGAAAACTCCCTGGACATTGTACACCCAAAATAATGCCATTCAGTAAACATGGTACACTCACATCCTACCCAGCACACTGGCTTCCTAACAGTGATGGGGAGGCGATGGGTGAGGGGTTCTGTGCCCTCCATTTGACCCACTTTCACCGGACGCTTGGCTCCACTCTACAAAGGGGCTTCCACTCTGGTGGCTCAGACCAGAATCTGTCTGCAACGCAGGGGACCTGGGTTCAAACCCTGGGTCAGGAAGATCCCCTGGAGAATGGAATGGCTACTCATTCCATTATCTTGCCTGGGAAATCCCACGGACAGAAGAGCCTGTGAGCTACAGTGCATGGAGTCACAAAGAGTTGGACATGACTGAGCGACTAACACACATACACTATTTTGCTTACTAAGTGTTCTGCTGCCAAAAGAAAGCTTAAAAACACCACTACAAGGCGCGTTGAATAGTTATAGCTCCCATGGATAAAGCACTGAGCCACATGCTTTAAATGCATCATCTTATGTTATTTTATTGGATGAAGAAAGTAAGTTGCAGAATGTAGCCCACAAGGCTCCTCCATCCATGAATTTCTAGGCAAGTGTACTGGAGTGGGTTGCCATTTCCTTCTCCAGGGGATCTTCCCAACTCAGGGATCGAACCCTTGTCTCCCGCATTGCAGGCAGACGCTTTACCATCTGAGCCACCAGGGTATCCCATGTTATTTTATTGAATGAAGAAAGTAAGTTGCAGAATAATATGGACAGTATACTTCCAGGTTTTTGTTTGAAAAAAAAAAAAATTCTCTTTCTCCCTTACAGATATTTATAAGGGATAGGAAAGGTCTGGAAGGATCTGTAAACAGTGGCTGCCCCTTGGAGATGAGAGTGCCTGTATATGTGTAAACTTTATGTTTCCATATTTTTAGCTGTCTTTCAGTTAAAAAAATGTTTTTTACAATTTTCCAGTAAACATTATTTTGTAATAAAAACAAATCAGTCTTTTCCCCAGCAACTCCAATTTATAGAAAAGGAAATTGAGGCTCAAGAAAAGCATGATAACTGTGTGCATATTACTAGGATACAAGGTGAACTCTGACAACTAACAGATGCACAGGAGTTCAGATGTAAGAAAGACCATGACATTTGAGCTAGGGTTTAAGAGATGAGTAGAATTTTCACAGACCAAAATGAAGAGGAAGACATTCCACATAAGAAAATACATGAAGGCAGGAAACACGGGTCATATTTAAGGAAGGATAATGAGCACAGTTGGATAAAGCACAGAATGGAGGAGAGGGAAGGAAAAAACCTCCTTTCAATGCCTACCAGGTAGCAGACATCATTCTAGCTGTTTTACGTAACATATAATTTACTTGTCCAGACAACCCTATGATCAAAAAATCTCTACTTGGCCAAAACCACTTTAAACAAAATAAAAAGACAAATGACAAAATGGGAAAAACATGTGCAATTTATATCACAGACAAAGAACCAATCTTCATAATTTAAAGAGCTCCTAGAAACAGAACAGACAGACCAATAGCCCTAGAAGAAAAATCAGCAAAGGAATATGAACAGTTCATGGCAGGGAGGAAAGACCCATATATTTCTTAATATGTGAAAATATGCTCAACTTTTCTCATTCTGAGATGTGTAAATGGAAACAACTCAGGTAGCCCTTTTCAATCCACCAGATGAGCAAAAAATCCAAAAGTTTAATAACAGACTAATTTGGTGAGATCCTGAAGAAATAGTTACTCTCGGCTGCTGCTGGTAGAAATGTTCATCCATACAGCTTATATCGAGAGCAATTTGGCAACGCCCATCCACACCCCACCTGATGGCCACCTGAGGCGCAGAACCGACTCATTGGAAAGGACCCTGATACATGTATGGATGTGAGAGTTGGACTGTGAAGAAGGCTGAGTGCCGAAGAATTGATGCTTTTGAACTGTGGTGTTGGAGAAGACTCTTGAGAGTCCCTTCGACTGCAAGGAGATCCAACCAGTCCATTCTGAAGGAGATCAGCCCTGGGTGTTCTTTGGAAGGAATGATGCTAAAGCTGAAGCTCCAGTACTTTGGCCCCCTCATGAGAAGAGCTGACTCATTGGAAAAGACTCTGATCCTGGGAGGGATTGGAGGCAGGAGGAGAAGGGGAAGGCAGAGGATGAGATGGCTGGATGGCATCACTGGCTCAACGGACGTGAATCTGAGTGAACTCCGGGAGCTGGTGATGGACAGGGAGGTCTGGCGTGCTGCGATTCACGGGGTCGCAAACAGTCGGACACGACTGAGCGACTGAACTGATCCACACCCCAGTGCATCGATGCTTTGCCCCTGCAGGCCCTCCTGCGCCTGCCCTGTACCTTCCACTCCATGGCGGATGCACCCCACAATGGCGTCTCCTGGACGGAAGGCCACCAACTCACAGGCTCCTCCCACCACCGTGAGCTGGAAACTAATGACTGCCGGAAGTTTAAAAGCCCCACCCCTTTGCCTCAAGGCAGGACAACTCTGCAAGCTCCACCCTCAATTAGGCCTCGGCTTGATTTTCCCAGAACCAGTCCTTGCTTGGCTCTGTCCAACTTTCTGTTTTGTTTCCCAATCCCCACAAAATCACACACCTCAGTTGATTTCCAGCTCCACCTCTAGGGACATCTGCCCTAAAACACTTGTAAATGTCCACAAAATATTTTGTAAAGAATAGAAACAATTTAAGTGTCCCTTAGTAGGAGGCTGGTTAAACAAACTAAGAGACATCCATGGGTTGGAGTCCTATGCCCTCAAAACAGAAAGACACAGCTCTTCTACACCCATAGGAAAGGCTCTCCAAGATATATAGAAAAGTGAAAAAAAAAAAAAAAGTCTAAATCTGGCCCACCGACTGTTTTTGTACAAACTGTGACTTAACAATTGTTTTTTATATTTCTAATGGTTGGAAAAAATCAAAAGGAGAATAATATTTCATGACATGAGAAAGAGATACGAAATTCAAATTTAAGTTTCCATAAATACATTTTAATTTGGAATCCAGCCACACTCATTGTCTGCAACTGTTTTTGCTCTACAATGGCAGAGCTGAGTAGTTGCAGACACCATATGTTGCACAAAGCCTAAAATATTTACTATCTGGCTTTTTATGGAAGAAGTTTGCTGACTCCGGCTGTGGGGCATGTAAACTTTTGTGTAAAAATAGAGAAAATAAGGATACATGTTGAATTTATTTGCATATTCCTAAAGCAACCTTGGAAGGATACTCTGGGAATTAATAAGTGGTTTCCTCTGTGTGTGTGTGTGTGTTGGCAGGTGGGGGGTGGGAAGTGGGAAGTGGGTGGTAGGGGAATAAACGAGTGCTACAGTTTAATGAATGCTTGTTCTGTGCCAGTCTATGTGCCAACAGTGCATGTCACATGCATTATCTCATGAAAGCCTCTCCATAACCCCGAGAGTTACTCATTATCCCCATTTTACAGTCAAGAAAACAGAGGGCAGGGAAGTTTTCAAGATCGCAGAACTCATGAGTACTGAAGCCAGGTTAACAAACCAGGTAAGTTTATGCTCCAGCTGCTCTATCACTTATCATTTCCCCGTTGCCATTTCACTGAGGCTGTGAGAATAGGTTTGGGTTCATATGGTTGAGGGCTTGAAATATCAGGAGGTGTCCGGGCTGCATTGCATGGGTTAGGGGGAGTCCCTAGAGATTTTGGAGCAGCCCACTCTCTTTCACTCATTCAGGAAGCACTTACTGAATGCCTGCCACATGCCAGGCATCCAGGTCCAAGGATGGCAAAGACTCTCTTGCCCTCTGCCCCAATGGAGACTAAGCAAGGGAATCAGCAATCCAGCAAAGGTGTGAGGGTACAGGGGGAGCCATATACCGGTCTTGAGATGCTAGTGGTCTTCGAGCAGGGCTGGGACATGATAGGATGGGCTTTTTGAATGTTTATTATTCTGATGAAAGATTGCCTGCTGGTGGATAGACCAGAGAGGGGAGGGCTGAAGGCCAGCTGGAAGGCTTTGGCTATGGTCTAGGCTAGTAGGGACCAAGGACGGGTCCAAGAAGAGGGCATGGATTCAAAGGATATTTAATACATAAAGAGTTCCCAGCTGTGGCTCAGACGAATGGGTGGAGGGCGATCCAAGAGCCAAGATCTCAAGGAGAGAGCCAAGAAGTGGCTCAGTTTGGGACCTGATGAGTGCTGGTGTCTCAGGATGGATGTGCCGAAACACCTGAGCTGCAGCACTCAGGAGAGGGGCTGAGGCTGCAGACGCAGTCAAGGGAGTCCCGGTGGAGAGCTCGGGGTTCAGGGATGATATCATTCTGAGAGAGTATGCATAACAAACCAGTCCAGAGTTCCGCTGCTGGACTGAGGCATTGCGTCTGCTTCCACGTCTCAGTTTCAAAGAGGGAAATATGTTAATGAACAGACGAGTCTCAGTGTTGGGTTTTGCTTCCATAAATTTGCCTCCAAACTTTGGCATCTGCTACTGCTTGTCTGCTAGCACATGATAAAGCCAATGAACAAGCAGTAAAGGAATATTGAGGGGAAAAGGTGGCAACAGCCCATTGTACTTCACTTGACGGCTTGCTCTTTTCAGGGCTCCATGCATGAGCCTAGAGCCGGTTTTTTATTTAGCGCACACAGACGACAGTCATAGTTTCTGCTAATAAAGCTGTCCCAGCTCTAATCATGGAATTGATTGCATTGATCGTTCATGGTATAGCTTATGACTACCAGGTCCTCTGACACGGAAACCCTTCGAGAAACACGGGAGTAAAAGAGAAAATAAAGGCGGGCAGAGGAGGGGCCTGGGAATCAACAATGCTGGCATTGAAGAGGTAGAAGGGGAGAGGAGAGAACACCAAGACAGGTGGGCATGGCTCCAACTCGTGGCCTTCTGCTTGGAGGCATGCTTCTGGCCTTCCCAGGACTGCAAGCCCAGCTCTTACAAGTGAACACGCTTTGGTACCTCCCAAGGGGCTCAGTCTCCCCTTAGAATCTGGGTCCTGGGGAGGCAGCGGGGAAGCCCTCACAATACTTTGCTCCCTCTCTCCTCCTTGCTGGCCAAGCAGGTCTCACACCCAGTTCACGATCAGATGACCCTTGTGCCAAATCCCCAGAGAGTGCTTGCACACATCACACTCTAGTCCCCTGCTGCAAATCTACCCTGACTCCACAGAGAACAAGGGGACACCCAGCTCTGGGGGGCAAAGAGGAGGGGACACTATGACCTTGTCACAGAGCCAGGAGCCTGCTGATTCATGGTAATGTTTTGTCTGGGGGGCCAAGCAGGTGAGGCCTAGGCTTGGCTAAGACAGCAGCCACTCCCCAGCCTCTGGGTATCAGAATTGCCAGCATTTGTGGGTTCCCAGATGTCATGGTAAGGAGGGGAGAACTTGAACTCTATTCCACTTGTCCTAGACAATAATAATGAACATTGGTTGTGCTATGTACTAATTGTTATATTTGCACTATGTCATCTAATCTTCACAACCACTTTAGGGGCTAGCTACTATTATTAACTCATTTTTCAGAAAATGAAACTGAGGCACAGAGAGATTAAGGACTTGTCCAGGATCATTTAACTGGAATCACACTGTCCAATAGAACTTCCTGTGACAGTGGAAATGCTCTATAGTCTGCGCCCTCCGATATGCTAACTACTAGCCTCTTGCGCCTTTGAAGCACTTGGAAATGTATTAGTGTGACTGAGTAACTGAGTTTGACGTTAAATTAAATTTAAAGACGGCTTCCCAGGTGTCTGTAGTGGTAAGAACCCGCCTGCCAATGCAGGAGACATAAGAGACCCGGGTTCAATCCCTGGGTTGGAAAGATCTCCTGGAGAAGGGAAAGGCAACCCACTCCAGTATTCTTGTCTGAAGAATCCCATGGAGAGAGGAGCCTGGTGAGCTACAGTCCATAGGGTCACACACAGTTGGACACGACTGAAGTGACTTAGCACACACGTACAAATTTAAATAGTCCCTTCATGGCTGATGGCTACTGTATTGGACAGCGCAGTGTAGAAAGTGGAGGAGTTGAGAGTGGAACCCCAAAAGTCTACTCTGGCCTGGAGCTATGTGGTTAGAAGTTTCCCCTGGCTACCCTCACTGCATTCTTTGTCCCCAGGCCCTTGGGTTCCCTGGCGGGCCTGGCCTGGGGGAATCGGCACCCTCCTAAACCTTACTCTCCTGCCTCCACACTGTATTATCCTTCATCAGATGGCAGGAGGATGTGGCAGGAAAAAGACGGGATTTCCAGAAGACATGGTCCCAGGATCATGTCACAGGGAGCAGGTTTCAGCATGGCTTGAGGAAGGACATGGCTCTAAAAAGCCACAGTTGCCCCACTGACATGGTGGTCCCTGGAGAGACAGGACCATCTTGTCCCAGGAATCGAATAGCTCCCCCCTCCCATACCAGAAAGGAAACAGCAGGCATTCCCGCCAGGGATGGGGCTCTGGGCTGTGACATTTGAGAGACAAGGGAGGTGACGTGGTCAGTGGGCTGATCTGGGGGACCCAGGCCCTCCCTGCCCCCGCTGTCTGGTCCTAGGATGCTGCCTCGCCAACATTGGCACCCTCATGCCTCGCTGCCCTCCCAAAAGGCCCCCCCACGTATCTCCAGACATTCCCTGCTGCTGGTCCTGCTGTGCCCACTCACTTGACTCCTTTGGGCCCACTGGTCAGCCTGAAGTTCTCACCCAGCCCCACCCAGCCCCACCCGGGTGGC
>SJXQ01005937.1:254187-271064 GCA_006408695.1 Aepyceros melampus | reverse complement strand
GGCTACATCACCCTTTTCGTCTCCTGGAGGGGCCAGGCAGCTGGGCAGAAAGCCAGAGAGGGCTGCCCAGGCCCAGAGATCACACCTCAGGCACTTCAAGGGGGCAGAGCAGGGAGGAGAAGCCACCCTGAGGGGCTGCCCAGGGCCCCAGAACATGCTCCTCAGTTTCTACACAAGTGTCGTTTTGCCCAAGTGGGGACCTGCCAGGCAATCACCTTTTCCCCTCCTTCTGGTCCAGCAGGACCATCCAAAGGGCTGTGGTGTGGCCAGGGACACAGACCCCCAGAGGACAGAGGAGGGGCCTGGATCGTACCCTCTTTATGTCTTTCGTGGAGTCCTCACAATGCTGGGCCCACAGCTGTGCTTGTGTGCTAAGTCGCTCAGTCGTGTCCGACTCTTTGCGACCCTGTGGACTGTAGCCCACCAGGCTCCTCTGTCCATGGGATTCTCCAGGAAAGAATATTGCAGTGGGTTGCCATGCCCTCCTGCAGGGGATCATCCCAACCCAGGGAGTGAACCAACATACTCCTGTATTGCAGGCAGATTCTTTACCGCTGATCCACCAGGGAAGCCCCAAGGAAGACGATACATAATAGCAAGTAGCTACACAGCACTTGTATTTGCCAGGTACTTTTCTAAGCACTTTATAAATGAATTTAATCATCATTATATGAGGAAGTGGGTATTATTACACAGATGAGGCAGAGTTGCTAGGTACCTTGCCTCAGGTCACACAGCCCATAACTAATAGAGCTGGGCTTCGGACACAGGTGACCTGCCTTTCATCTGGTCCCGGGGCCTCTGTACGTCATCATGGCTTGAGAGCTATGCTTTGGGACTGAGCTTTAGAGCCTAGAGTCCAGGCCTTATGTTTTGAATCTCATGTACAAAAGGTAAGCCTGGGGGTGTTTTTATCAGGGAGGAACAAGATTAAAAATGGTCTCTTAGGAAGGCAGTCCTGCACGACTCCTCCCTGGAGCCCACCCTGCCTGGCCAAGAGCACTTTCCTCCCCCACCCCTACCTCCCAGGGCATTTACGGTGCCCCCCAAGGGTGGCGGGGGTGAGGTGGTGAAGTCTTGGAGCCACAGGACTCCACACACACCCACCTGGGCCAAGTAACTGCTGTGCTTACGGCGTCTCAGGCACGGAACAAACATCACCTGAGAAAGGTCCCCAGAGCCCTGGGAGGCGGAGCTCACTCCCCAGCACCTGTGGGGCACACGCGCTGTGGAGGCGGTAGGTCACTGGCCCCCAGCTATTGGGTCTCACGGGTGGCAAAACCCAGGATCCAAACCAGGCCTGCTGGACTCCAAAGCTCATCACGCACCTCCCTCCCCTGCACTCCACCCTAGCCACAAGCTGGCATTGTTTGAATTCCAAAGAAGTGCAAGAAAAAAGGAGGAGGCTGGGAGGTAAAGAGGTGAAAGGAAAGAAAACATGAGTCAGGGCCTTTGGGCACAGATCAGAGGAGGAGAGGCCTTTAGGCTGGGGAGGTTGAGCTTGGACCTCTTCCCAAAGCCTTGAGGAACTTGTATACGGGCATCTCGCACCACCATGAGATACCCACTTCCTGAATCTGGAGCTCCCAGCCGGTGGTCTCTGGGACCCATCTCTCTGTTCCACGTATACCCAACCCCAACACACACACACACACACACACACACACACACACACAGAGCTTAGCTGGCCTGCCTAATTGGACAGCAAACACAGGCCTGCAACCTCAGATGAGTTTACCCACTTCTGGACCTGCCTGAACAGGCTTGCTGTAGACAGAGGCAGCTGGTGCCTGGGTCAAGGATATACTTCTCAGGGGCTGGTCAAAGTCTTGGCAGCCTGCAACCAGCCTGCCCTACCAGGGTCTGGAACTCTACCCTGGGACCAGATTTCTAAAAGACCTGGGAAGAAGCCTTCGCTCATCCCAAACCTACCAACTGATTATGTGCAAGACATCTGCTTGAGGCATTTCATTTTAAAAATTTTACTAGGCTCTTTATGCTTGAGAGCTACTTAGTGCAATCCTAGGTTATAAAAACTATCACTTTCTGTTTTACAGAAGAGAAAGCTGAGGCACAGAGAGAGAAGCAGTTTATTTGCCCACTCTCACCAATAGCAGGGAGGTGCTGGGGTGGGGTCTCAAAGCCTGAGTGCTGGACCTTTGGTGGATGGCATTCCCCAACCTGCTGCTTACCCTTGACTATGACGGGAAACCTCACCGGGACCAAAGACACCTTCAAGTAGTGTGGGCAAATTCTCAAGAGTTTCCAGTTACTCCTGTTGCTATAAACAAGATGAGTGCCATTCAAAGGACACTTAAAAGGTGCCAGATTCACTTATGCATATTAGTAACTCTTCCTGACAACTCTATTAGTGGCGGGCATCCCCATCTTACAGATGAGAAAACTGAGGCTTGTGAGATCAAATCACTTGTTCTGGACAGCATAACTGTTAAGTGGCAGAGCTGAGAGTCTAACCCAGACTTATCTACCCATAAGGCATAAATTATGTCACGATTGCTCCCTCACACACTATTATTGCCTGCTGTATGGGCTCTGACCTTGACCCAAGACCTCAGAAAAAGAAAGCAATGTGGAATCAGCTTGGTGCCCAATGGTGTGGCTTGCCTGGGGTCTCAAGAGGATGCCCCCAGCCCTCAGAGGACCAGATACCCTCCAGAGGCCTCTGAAGCTACCCCCACCCATTGCTGGCTGGATGCACCCTTGGGTGAACAAGTCGGGTAGCAGTGAGGGGTTGAGGCTCCAGGAGGAAACCGCGGTGAGGGCGACCAACTGGAAGCAGGAATGTGGTAGCTCCAGAGGTTTTGATTTGCAATTTTCATTTTGCAAGGAATGGGGATTTGTTTTTTTCAAAAAGTACTGGACTTCCTTGAATTTTAGATCTTTCACAAATATTTTTTTAGGAAAAAAAAAGAAGAAAAAAAACCCCACAAAATGCCTGTCACAGCTACTCACTTCCACAATGAATCACAGACACAAAACCACAGCTATGTGGCTAACAAAGAAACTATGTGTTTTCACATCTCGTTATTGGAAATCATTTAGCAATCTTCACTATGTCATCTGCAGACAGACAGATGGATGCACAGACACACTCCTCTGAGTCCTAAGTCTCCAGTCGTACAACCACGGTCATCGGATGACTTTGCATTTCACCCATTTTCCCTTTCTAATCCTTTTCTGGGAAATTGCCCTCCAAGGCTTAAATCTTCCTGCTTAGCTGCTCTCCAGAGGTGGGGTGTGGTGTGTGTGTGTGTGTGTGTGTGCATGCCAGTGATTGGAAGAGGAAGGCTAAGACACCGATTCAGTTAATTCCACAAGTGGAAACAAGTATACATTGTCAGAGTCCCTTTTTTATTGCTGTTATCATAATAGTGCTGTACTTTGGTAAAGTGATTTCCACCTGGGAAGCTTACAGTGCCTTTTCTGACAGTGGCAAATTAATTAACTGATGGCAGATTTACAGATTGCATAACTGGAAAAACTACTGGACCCATAAATCAGAAACTTCCTCTGCGTCCCGGACAAGAGGTGAAACCTGATATATATTTGAAAACCTTGAGCTCAAAAGGAAATTCACAGGGCCTGAAAAATCTCCATTATGATTTCTGAGACATGTTCTCTCTGTACAGCTTTCCACCCACTCCCCGTCTCTCCCTTTCTCTCTCTCTCTCTCTCTCTCTCTCTCACACATTCACATCAGAGGGCAACATTCCCCGAGCAGCCACAGTTCTGTACAAAGCAACCGGATGGGAAGGACATTCCCCTGGGGCATGTGAAAAACAGCACTGACAGTCTTCCAGTTCCCTTCTGGCTGCATCCCTCCCTAACCTTTCCTTTCAAACAAAAATCCTAGAGGACTTTGGTCAGTTAAATGCTATGAGTACAGCCACAAGCTTGAAATGTGTGTTGTTACTACTTTTTAAAGTCAGATGCTGGAAACTGCATGTATTAAAATGTTTTAATGGCCCCAACAATCTCCTCCAGGCTCTCTCGCCAGCTTTCTGGAATTTTCTGAAAAAACACAAAATGCCTTGCCAAGCCCAGTCCTCAGCAGCTCCCACACCAAGCTGGCTGCTCTGTGCTTGCCTGAGTTCACCTGCTCTTGAGTTATTTAGCAAAATGGGCATGAGCACGAGATCCAGTCTTGATCAGAGTAGGGCTGGAATGCCCCTTCCTGTCAGTTCTTCCTTGTGGAGTATTCTTCTCATAGGATCATTGTGAGCATTGGCTAAGGGGCTGAGTATCTCCCACTTGCCCCTGTGGACTTCTCTCCACCCCACTCTGGGCTGTAGGAGGCTCCTCCTATAGGAGGCTCCTGTAGGAGGACTCTGTCTTCCAGTCTTGCTCATGGGACCCCAGCAAGAGGGCAGACGGAGTGGAGGTATTGACCCTCTAGTTCCCTCCTGATGGACCACTGTGGGCGGGGGCTGCGGGGTGGGGGCTCTATTCCTCTGCCAGAGGCCTGTTGTGGTCCTCGCCTGTGGCTACTCTGGGTTCCAGTGACCACTGACCTCTTGCCCCTTAGACCTGCAGGGCTCAGGGCTTCCCTATACTCTGCTTCCCTTGTTGTTTCCTCTGACCTGTTCCTGCCTTGCAAATAGACCCTTTATCAAACTGCCCCCTTGGAGTGTGCCATCTGTTTCCTGCTGGAACCCTGACTGTTATAGACAAGAGTCCCAGCTCTCATGATTGAGCAGTTAGTTATGTGACTCAGCACTTTATCCACTTTGACTCATGGAGGCGAAGAGATTCGCACAACATCAAACGGCTGGGGAGCAACAGAATCAGATGACATGAGGTCTGACTCAGGACCTGTTCTCTTAACCTCTGTACCGTATGGGTATTAATTGAAGTGGTGCCTGTAGAGTGCTTTGCATGGTAGGGCTGGCTGACTCAATAAGGCTCCATCAACGGTAGGTTAAAATAGCAACCATGCCATGCTCAGAAAACCCACAGTCCTAAATTCTACTCCAGCATAACACTAGCCCAACCCTAACCACAGAACAAAGGTTGAAACCGCATGCTAATACCACACAAAAGACTTACTCGGATCCAACCTAACCACCACCCCATCGTGAGCTAGAACGTCACCTAGACCACAACCTTCCTGTCAATTTCCTCCTTGGGGCATATCCTCCTCAGTGGGTCTTTGTGAGGATTGGTTAAGGTGCTGGAGATCTTGCCCCTGGGGACCACTCTCCACCCTACTCAATCGGAACCCAAACATTCCTCACTGTACCCACAAAGCTAGACACCCACTCAGGGTGGGGCTAGGATGAGGGCTGTGGGGAGCACTGGGGAGCCTCCTTGCCTCTCTGTGCCTGGGAGCTTGCCTGAGACGGGTACACCTCGCACCCCATCCAGCTGCACTCCCCTCGCTGGGCTCAACAAAGACATTGTGCAGCATCCACTTCCCACGTGTCACTGAGCTGGTGACGTTGGTGTGGCGAGAACCCGGAGAGGCAGGTAGCTCACCTACACAATGCCTGGAGCAGAACAGGGGCCAGTAGATCCTGTTGGTGGTGATGACGAAAGGAGAATTAGAGGAGGAAGGTGCTTTCTCCATCACTTGGCTGCAGGCTCTGGGGCAAATAGGAGGTAAACAGCTCCTATCCAGAGATCTGCAGAGAGCTGGGGCCAGGGCTGGGCCAGGAGGGAGACCCTTTCTGGAGCCCAACCAAGGGAAGGTCCTGATAATCCTCAACTCTGGGATAATCCTAGAAAAGGGAGTCAGGCAGCCTTCATCAGAGATTTTGGGGCCCCCTTACATCAGATGTCCGCCTTCAAGCTTCAGTATGAGAGGGAGGAAGAAGTGTGCAAGAAGAAGAAACCATTTTCCTTTAATCCACCCACTTGCTCTGGGTGGGAATGAAGAGGCATTAGAAGGCCCTGGGCCCCCTTCTTTGAGTACTCAGAGGCTGGAGCCTGGCCTCTTCATCGACCCACAAGTGTCTGCCCTGGGCCCAGCCTGGTGGAAGGAACAGGTGTGCAGGCTCTGCTGCTGGAGAGAAGGCACACCCCCTGCCCCATGACCTCTGTCGGACCCCCTTGGCCTAGAGCGAAAGCCTTGCCAGACTGCCCACCTGGAGCCTGTGTCCTTTTGTTTTCACACATAGGTACCCTAAGGCCAGCCACGGCCCTGAACTCCGGGGCCCTCGGAGTTTGTGTGGGTTGGGGAGGTGCATGTCTGGACCCCACAAAGTCTAAAGGTCCACCTCTTTTTTGCAGAGGTATAGGAGGGGCCTCGGCAGCCAAACCCAGCTGGAGAGGACTGCCTGAAGCAACACTCTTTATGGGGGAAACGGGCGTCACTTTCCTTCTGGGAAGAAGCCAGGTCCTGGGTCACCACATGCAGTTGCACAGGCTGTGCACTGCACAATTCTTGGAGTTCCTGTCATAGAGACTATGATGTGACAGACATCTGGGGTGTGACTAGGGGCTGGAAGATCCAGCATGCACAGCCTGGCCCCCTCCTCTCTGCAGTGGAAATAGAGCGCTTCAGACCCACCCCGTCACTCCAAGCAATTTCTGCCTGGCAGGGATAGGTGGGGCTGGCAGGGGTTGAGTGCCAAGGGACCATGCAGAAACCTTAATGTGGCCCATGTTTCCAGAACCCTCTGCAAACAGCAGGGAGGGGGGACAAGGAGGTGAAGGACGCTTTCAGCTGAGACACAGGTCTCTTCTACTCTCTTCAGAAAGCAGCAGCAGGGCTTCTGTGACTTCAGACTTGGGAAAATAAAACCCTTTCCATTTGTTCTGGCTGGAGGCCCACGAGTGAGCGTCTCCCTCAGATTCCCCTCTGAGCCCTCCCTCTTCCAAACCTGCAGCCCCAGGGAAGAGCATTCATGGGACTTTTCTAAGGCCTAACAGATAGAAGGAACCCAGCGGAGACCCTTTCACAGCTGCCGCAGCGCCCACCAGACTCCTGGCACTCCTAAGGGTCTGCTAAGCCCTACTCTGTCTGCGCTCCAGCCACCCTTAGGAGAGAAGCATTGCTCTCCGCTTGCCTGGCTCCAGACCCCCAAGGCCAGGGGGCACAGGGTGAGCAGGTATCCACCTGCTGGGAGGACTGGGAGAGCCCCTTTCTGATCAGCAATGTGCCGGGGGATGGGCTGAGGGTCCGCTTGGAAGGGAAGGGACCTGAGATCAACTTTCTTGGCTCCAGGCAGCAGCAGATGGTGATAGAGATGGTCATTCAGTAGATATTATTTATTTGTTGAGCGCTTACTGTATGCCAGGTACTGTTCCAGGAGCTGGGGGTGTGCCACTGAACAAAACAGCTCGCACTATACTTGGGGAAAAACAGACAATACACAATAAACATAACAAGTAAATTATATGTTCTGTTAGAAAGTGGAAAATGGAAAGTAATGTGGAAATTAAAAGTGAACCACATGAGGGGACGCTCAGGTTGGGGAGTTGCAATATTAAATAGTAAGAAAATAGGAGATATCTCGCTTCCGGGAAGGAGCCAGGCTCAGGGTCACCATACACAGGGGCACAGTTGTGCACTGCACAACTGTGGGGTGGCTGGCCCAGAGCCCGTATTGTGAAGCACATCCCCAAGTGCTGTGTCCAGTGGCTTCAGCTAATTGTAAAAGGTTAAAACTTTACAAAGGTAGTCAGGGAGGCCTGCTTCTGAATGCGACTCAGGCACGGTAGGAAGCATAAATAATAACCCAGCCCACTGCCAGGACTGCTAAATAACAGCAGTAATCAGCATTTGCAAGGCACATTACAGTTCACAAATCCATCTTTCACCCACATTATTTTAGTTAATCTTCGCAACCTTCCAGAAAGGAAAGAAAGATCCCTCCCACTTTACAAATAGGGACATTGAGGCTCAGTGAAGTTAAGTGGGTTGCCCAAGGTCCGAGACTAGTTAGAGGCTTAGCTTAGAAGTCAAATTGCATCCTCTGCTTCTGAATCTTTTCAAAATAGTATAGTCACGATCCTAAGGGTTGGGGAATTCCAGAAAATCCCTAGGGGGCAAGCTTGGGGCTCAGAGTTATAAAAACAAATCAGGAAAAAAAAAAACCACTAATAAAAGAAAGAAAAGAAAAGAAAAGGAAGGAAGGAGGTCAACCCCTGGAGGTCCTGAAAACTTGACTCACTCAGGATTGCAGAGCTGAGTCAACAGAGCAGAGAGGCGCCACTTGATGGCCCTGAGGGAGCAGGTGATGCAGGATAAAAGAGGCAGGCTGATTAAACCCACTGCAGCCTTGCCAAGGAGGACTGGAGGCTTCCGATCAGGGAGAGCTAAGATCTGCCCTCAGCAGATGAAAGGCACCATGTATCCTTGTCACCACCATGAGAGTGGGTAAAGAGGGAACACGCACATTTCACTATCGGGGATAGAAAATGGCCAAGCTGTCGGCCAGAGTCTGACACCACTAGCTCTTGACCTCAGAGAAAATCCACTTGTTGCTTCTCATTTACAAATATGGAAACTGAGGCTTGGGGAGGACAAAGGGCTTTTCCAAGGTTTCCTACCATGAGTCCATTTCTCATCAGGTCCTAGGTGTATCGGAGACTAATCTTGGGCCCAAGGGACTGGAATGAAAAGGAGAGAGGACCAACAGGGGATCGTGTTGCCCGCAGGAGGGAGTGGCAGGATGCTGGAGCCCAGGGCGGCAGAAGGCAGTAGGAGGCAGGTGGCTTCAGCTGGAGCCAGGCTCGCGGACCCCGGCAAGCCTTCCGCCAGGCCCAGAGGCAGGATCTCCTGGGTCCCCAGGACAGGCCCGCTACCTAGCTGCCAATCTTTGTCCTGCCTCAGTTTCCCCTTCTGTAAGCCCAGATTGTGGGTTGGAGGAAAAACTCCTTCTGGCAAATGGGGTATCTCACTGATTTGTCATAAACATGGGAAGTAGGCAAGTATGGTAAGAGATTTTTTCTGGACATCCCACTAATCACTCTCTGTGCATTATTTCAAGGAGTTCTCACAGCCACCCCAAGAGATGGGTGTCACTGTTCCCACTTCAAAGAACTTGAGTTGCAGTGAGGTGAAGCGACTTGCATGACTAGTTTTCGAGGGCACTAGGGTTTCAATGCTGCCAGACCCCCAAAGCCCAGTGCTTTCCTAGCACAGACAGCGGGGTTGCCTCCTTGCACCTGCTGCCCTGTTCCCAGGGACCTGGTTTGATTCCAAGTCATTGATCTCCTGGGCAAATGCCTTGTTATTCTGTTAGGAAGGATGCCTGGGTCCCTGTTGCGGTGGTTCACGGTGCAGACTGGCAGGGACCACCCCTTGAGGCAGAGTCCCTACAGCCCCTGCAGGAGGCCTGGGGGTGAGGGGAGGCAGCACCTCCTGCAGGAAGTCTGCAGGCTTGCTCTCAGCCAGAGCAGGTTAAAGGTCACACATCAGGAAGTCCCCAGGGGGCCAGAGTAGAGCCGTGGGGCTGAAGGACGCCAGGGGTCCTCCGGAGGAGGCGAGTTCTACACCTGCCCACCCTGCAGGCACACACAGCCACACGTGCCCAGTGGCACAGCCAGGCCTGAGTCAGGAGCTGCCCCAATGCCCCTGCCCTTCCTCCCACTCCCCACAGACAAGAGCTCCGAGAGGCCCGGCATACCCCCCGAACCTTGTTAGCAGAACGGGGACTTTGGGAACCCACCGCAGGGTTTGTGAGAAGTGAAGATGACAGGGAGAGAGTCGAGCTGCCCTCAGCCCTGCTGGCTCCACTCCGCTCTAAGCCAGTCGTGTCAAGGTGCTGGAGACACATCGCAGAGGAAAGAGATAAAACCCCAGTCCTCCTGGGCCTGATGTTTTACTGAGGTAAGAAAAAGAATAGTTGGGGAGGGGGTAGGGAGTGTTTAGGGGTCTGCAGTTTCAAATCAGAGGAGAAACAGAGACACAGACAAAGAGAATAAACGTATGGACACCAAGAGGGTAAGGGGGACTGGGATGAACTGGGAGATTGGGAATGATAACACACTGTTGTCGTTTCGTTGCTAAGTTGTGTCCAACTCTTTTGTGCCCCCATGGCCTGTAGCCCAACAGGCTCCTCTGTCCACGGATTTCCCAGGCACAAATACTGGAGTGGGTTGCCAGTCCCTTCTGCAGGGGATCTTCCCGACCCGGGGCTCAAACTCACATCTCCTGCATCGGCAGGCAGATTCTTCACCACTGAGACACCAGAGAAGCCCATACATACACTGCTGCTTCTGCTGCTGAGTCACTCAGTCGTGTCCGACTCTGTGTGACCCCATGGACTGCAGCCTGCCAGGCTCCTCTGTCCATGGGCTTCTCTAGGCAAGGGTACTGAGTGGTTTGCCATGCCCTCCTCCAGGGGATCTTTCTGACTCAGGGATCAAACCGGGTCTCCTGCATTGCAGGCAAATTCTTTACCGCTGAGCCACCAGGGAAGCCCCATACATATACTACTATGTATAAAATCCATAGAAGGAAATGGCAACTCACTCCAGTATTCTTGCCTGGAGAGTCCCAGGGACAGAGGAGCCTGGTGGGCTGCGGTCTACGGGGTTGCACAGAGTCGGACACGACCGAGGCGACTTAGCAGCAGCAACAGCAGGAAATCCATAACTAATGAGAACCTGCTGTGTAGCTCAGGGAACTCCACTCAGTGCTCTGTGGTGACCTAAATGGGAAGGAAATCCAAAAAAGAGGGAATATATGTATACATATAGCTGACTCTGACCTCTGAAACCTTTTGATAGAGGATGCGGTGGTTGGATGGCACCATTGATTCAATGGACATGAACTTGGCAAACTCTGGGAGATGGTGAGGGACAGGGAGGCCTGGAGAGTTGCAGTCCATTGGGTCACAAAGAGTCAGACACGACTTGGTGACTGAACGCCAACAGCTGATTCATTCTTATGTACAGTAGAGATCAACACAGCATTGTAAAGCAACTGCACTCCAATAAAAAAATTTTTTAAGTAAAATAAAATCAGGTGAACACGGCCAAGAGTCCCACTGAGAAGGGAAGACTTGGAGTGGGAAGGAAGTGAGCCCTGTGCATATGTGACTGGGAAGAGGTTTGATGTAGGTTGAATTGGGTGCTCCTCTGCCCCCACAAAAGGTATGTTGAGGTCCTAACTGCCAACCTGTGAATATAACTTTATTTGGCTATGGGGGGGAGTGGTTCCAGATGTCATTAGTTAGGGTTAGATGAGATTCTACTGGATTAGGGTGAACCCTAAATCCAGTGACTGGTATTCTTATAAGAATCCCCAGCCCCCAACACACACATACAAAATACAGCATGTATTTTGAGAGGCAGAAACTAGGGTGATGCAACTACAAGCCAAGGGACTTGTGGGACTGCAGGGAGCCGTCAGATGCTGGGGGAAAGCGTGGGACAGATTGTCCTCAGAGTTTCTAGAAGGAACAACCCTACCAACACTTTAATTTTGGGCTCTTCCCTCCTGAACTATGAGAGAATACATTTCTGTTGTTTTAAGCCGTTCTTTTTGTGGTCCTTATGGCAGCCCTAGGAAAGGAACATGGTGTTCCAGGGAAGGGAGACAGCAAGTACAAAGGCCCTGAGGTGGGAGCATCTCTGGCATATTGCAGGGAAAAGCCACTGGCCTGTGTGGCAGAAGCAGAGTAAGTGAATGGTAAGAGCTGATGTTGGAGATGTTTGGGGGCCAGATCACTCATGTAGGGCCGCCCTTGTGGCAAGCCCTTGATAAGAGGAGCTGTGACACTGGAACGGGCTGCAGTGTGTGGGTGTGGCTGGCCCCCATGGTCTCTGTCCCCTCGTGTTATGCCTTTGAATACATACATGAAATGGCAAAAGGAAATCGAGTTTGCAGGTGGAATTACAGTTGCTAATTAGCTGACGTTAAAATAGGAGGGGTGTCCTGGCTTATCCAAGGGGGCCCATGTAATCATATATGCCCTTAAAAGTGGTAGAAGAAGGCAGAGGAGTCAGTGAGAGATTCAGCTGGAGAGGGAGACAGAGGGGAAGAGTTAAAACATGAAGCGTTCACCCGCTGTTGCTGGCTTTGAAGATAGGAAGGTGGCAACAAGCCAAGGAATGTGGGCGGCTTCTAGATGTGATGGCCCTCAAGTGACAACCAGCAAGGAAGTGAGGACCTTAGTCCTACAACTGCAAGGAAGTGAATTGTGCCAACAAACAACCTGAATGAGCAAGAAAACAGATTCCCTCCGCACCTGGCCGCCCGCCCCGGAGCCTCTGGGAACTCAGCCCTGCCGACCCCTTGCCATTAGTCTAGTGAGCCCCGTGTCAGACGGCTGACCTATAGAACTGAAGGATCATACATGCAGCATTGTTTTAAACATCTAACTTTGCAGAGTGTGCAAAGAGGAGGAGAGGGAGAGATGGACAGGAACAGTGGAAAGAAGCCTGCCTTCTCAGGGAACAGTCTACTGAGAGCCATCACCACGGGGCTCAGAGCTTCCCAGACATTTCTCCTCCGGTCCCGCTCGTCCTCCTCAACACTGTCCCCCAGGCCCCTTGTTGCTCCAGTGCTGACCAAGCCCACTGAGGATGTCCCCAGGGCCCAGCCTCTAGGTCCTCAGGCCAGACTAAGAAGCAACCCGCGTGGAGGTCCCTCCCATTTTGAGAAATGTTGTGATGCCTCCCCTCCCCACTCCCCGACAGGGCTGGTGAGCCCGGTCCTGGTGGAGAAGCCAAGCCAGCCAGAAACCACTATTGATGCCACTGCTGGATCACATCACCCCTGAGGCTGGGGCTGGGCTCTGGTTTCTCCCTAGAGCAGGTCTGCACACGCGCACACACACAAGGCGTCCCAGTTGTTGGCCTGCTTTTTGCCACTCAGTCCCCATAGCAAAGAGAACTTGTCCACTGATGGTTAGCACATACTGAACACTAACCTGTATCTTATTAGTGCTCATATTAGGCACTGTACTAAATGCTCTACTCACATGGCCTCATTTCCTCCCCTCTGCAATCCTATTAGGAGGAGATATTGACTCAGAGAGGTTGGGATATTTGTCTGATGTCACACACAGTGTTAGTCACTCAGTCGTGTCTGACTCTTTGTGACTTCATGGTCTGTCTGTGGGGATTCTCCAGGGAAGAATACTGGAGTGAGTTGCTGTGTCTGTCTCCAGGGGATCTTCCCAACCCAGGGATCAAACCTGGGTCTCCTGCATTGCAGGCAGATGCTTTACCATCTGAGCTACCAGGGCTTCCCTGGTGGCTCAGTGGGTTAAAAACCTGCCTGCAGTGCAGGAGATGCTAGAGATATAGGTTTGACCCCTGGGTGGGGAAGATCTCCTGGAGAAGGGCGCCGCAACTCACTCCAGTACTCTTGCCTGGAGAATCCCATGGACAGAGGAGCCTGGCAGGCTACAGCCCATAGGTGGCAAAGAGTTGGACACAACGGAGTGACTGAGCACAGCAGATGTCACACAGCTAGCTGGTAAATCCAGAACTGGACTCCAGGAGTCTCTGAATCCAAAGTACACTCTTAGACCCTCACGCATCAAGGTGGGAGGGGGTCCATGGACCAGCAGTATTAGCATCACCTGAGATCCTAATAGAGAGGCTGACCCCAGACCTGCCAAATCAGAGGCCGCATGTTAACAAGTTAGCATGAGTCACATGCCACTGCAGGCTGAGAAGCACGGGTGTGAGGCACTGTTTTCCAGGCCTGCTCGTCCTAGGTTGTCATAACCACCTCCTTCCCCAAGTCTCATGAGGCTTTTTCCCAGCTGCCTGGCTCCTGCTCCCCAGGTGGGGCAGGCTCTCTGCCCAGCCTGGGGAAGAAGTCTGAACCTGAGTCTCAGAGGGAGTCTCCGGGCCTCTGCAGCCAGCCCAGGCTGCAGCTGGACAACTCAGTCCACGTCTGGCTCTCGTAGGGCATGCTGCCTGCTGCCTGAGGCTCTCCTGTGCGCCCCCCACCACCACCCCCTTGCATCTTCCTTCTGAGACACAAGTCTCTTGGCCTCTGTCTAGTGCTCTCCTGAAGGCAGCCTCCAGACGTCACCAGCCCCTGCAGTGTCTCCCCTCCCTGCTCATTTTGTACCCCGCCCTCCTAGGGTGCCCATTGCATTTATGTCACTCCCTGTATCTGGACACCAAAGGCCTGTCCAAGTTGCCATCAGGAGAGAGGCCAGAGGCTGCTTGGGAAAGCTGGCCAGGCTCACAGGAAATGTCTGACACCACCAGGCAAGCGGGACTTGGCCTCCCAAAGCAAAACACAGCTGGGCCGACAGCGGGCCGCTCGGACTTTCCCAGATTTCATGGCATTGAGGCGCCAGGGCAGAGAGAGAGAGACCGTGCTGGCCTGGAGGCTGTAGCTCATTAAAAACATCACAGTAGTCCCTGGCCAGGGAGCCTGTGAAGCTCAGAAAGGACAGCCCTGCTGTGGGGCCAGAGACCTCACCCCGGGCCTTTGTCCTCCACTGCCTCCTGCTCATGGGGGACCCTCCCCAGGGACCAAAGCCTCACAGAGTTCATCCTCCCCCCTCCCAGCTTCCTCCTCTCCCCAGCATCGTGCCTCATCTGTGTTCTCCTTCAGCTTGTGTTGACTACAGAGTGCCGGGGGAGATGTGAAGCACCACGGACACATCCATGAAAGAGGAGGACACGGTGGTCTCTGCCCTTGGGGAGCTCCTGGTTCAGGGAGCAAATGAACTGACCATCCTGAGGCCAAGTAAGAAGTGCAGTACTGGGAGGCTTGGCTCCCTCCCCATGGCAGCAGGGGCAGGGATGCCCTTGGTTCCCGGGCAAGGTGAGGGCTCAGGGCCAAGTGGGCCCTTTGTGAGGTCACTCTTAAGTTGGGACCAAGCAACAGAAAGCCACACAGATGGAGCAATTTCTGCAAGGTGGCGTTGTGGGGACATCCAGCCTGAGAAGGCACTGACTTCCAGGGCTCAGGCGGCACAGGCTGATCGCAGACACAGGCCACAGACTCCAGGGACATGGGCCAAGCATGTGCTGCAGGAGGTCAGAGCTGGGCGGACACAATGGAGGGTATGCTTTCTGGAGGAAGTGGACTGGGCTTTGAAAAAGAGGAGCTAGAGAGGCTGGGAAGACGGGACCGGGGATGTCAAACAGTTCCAACTCAAGGGTCCAAGGGACAGAATGACCTGCCAAGCAAACACCAACACAGGGGGATAAATGCACTATAAAAGGAACAAATCCCACAAGCCAAAAGAAGCTTCAGGGAGAGGGGCCGGGGGAAGCCCGGCTAGAAGGATTCTGCTTCCACCCTGCTTCCAGGACTGGCCCTGGAGCTGCCACCCCTGGGGCTCCTCCAAGTGCTTTTGCACCAGGCCCGCCCACCTTGGACCCAGAGCTGAGACCCATTAGAACAAGGTTCAGGCCCTGCCCAGCTGGTCATAGCCAGTCCCAGGCGGTTCGCCGTGCCCCTCCCTTGTCCACTTGGCCCTTAGCTCTGCCTCTCTCTCTGCTCTGGCATCCCAAGGCCTTGGCCAAAGAGTTTGGCTCTTCTGGTTTTGACTTTGATGCTCCCTAGACCTTGACCCAAGTTTACCCTTCTGCTTTTTTCTGCTCCTGGCTGCCCTTGAAAACCACCTGCTCGCTTGGGTGGCGAAACACCCCTACCAAGACCCTTGTCTGTCCCCGCTCTACCCCTTCAGAGTGGCTGGACAACCTCAAGCTCCTTTCCTTTCTCTCCTGAGCTTTCCCTCTGGGGACCTGGCCTCAAGGTCAGCCTCCTCCTGCTGGTTCTGTCAGCCTCCTCCAGGAGGGCAAATCCTTTTTTTCCCTGAGTTCAGCAAGACAAGGTTCACACATTTCAGAAAGAATTTTTTAAGTAGGAAGCAAATGGAAAAACTAACCTGAAAAATGAAAAAGAAAACCCAGCCCCCAGAAATGGACCAGTTTACCACAGACTTCCTGTCCTGAGCTAGGAATGTCTGGCCAGGCTGGTTGGCAAGTAGGCCAGGGACTTCTGCCCGAGAACACCCCCTTCCCACTTAGCCTTCTGCCTTCCCCTACATGTTCCTTCAGGCTGCTCCAAGGAGAGAGGCTGCTAGCACTGGTGGTAAGAGAGCTGAAGTGGCTTTTTAAAAGCTTTTACTTTTTTATTTATTTATTTATTTTTTTTTTGGGCAGCACAGCATATGGCATCTTAGTTTCCCAACCAGGGATCGAACTCGTGGCCCCCTGCAGTCAAGCAGAGTCTTAACCACTGGACCACCAGGGAAGTCCTGGAAGGGTTTCTCTTGCTGCCAGAGGAGTCCTCGAATGGCACAGACCGCAGGTAGAAAAGAAGGGAGTGGAGGAGAAACATTTATAGACTTTACTCTGTGCCAGGCAGCCTTCTAAACACTTTCTTCTTATTAATGAACTTAATCCTTTCAATTTCATGGTTATCACATCGTCGTTGTCCCCACCTTACTGATGAGGAATCAGAGAGGTAAGTAACTTGCCCAAAGTCACCCACCTAGGAAGTGGCAACCAGGATTTGAAGGCAGAGAGCCTGGGTCCAGGCACATGCCCTCCTCGTCTTTCTCCCAGGACCTGGAGAGTAGCAGCTCCCCTCCCACCTCCACCATGCAGTCCAGTCTGCCAGAGCCTGTGCCAACCCCAAAACCTGCAGACCTGCTCGCCACCCCTCCGGCGGGGCTGGGGGAGGGGAGGAGAGTCCCGCTGGCCTTCTCCACCAAGGTCCTCACCAAACAGGCCGAAGGCAGAAGTCCCCCCCCAGAGAGGCTGCACACCCTCCTCCCCCAAAGAAGGGAGGGCCCACTGAGGGAGGGGACTTACCTGGCCCGCTGCAGCTGTGGCGCTGGGGGCCGCGCTCTGGCTCTGGCCGTGGTGCTCTCTCTGGCCACACTGCTCCTGCGCAGGCTGGGGGGTCCCTCAGCGGAGCGTCGGGGTGCTGGCCTGGAGTTCTGGGGGTCGAATTCCTCCTCTGGAATGACCTCTTC
>SJXQ01005937.1:232531-253998 GCA_006408695.1 Aepyceros melampus | reverse complement strand
GCACCCGCAGAGCTGGGGCCGGCTGCAGGAGCCCCGGTTCTGGCAGGGTGGCTGGCACACGGCTGCGGAGACAGGCAGAGGGTGAGGGCCGCCCGGCCGTGTTCAGATCGCCGCACCCCTGACACCGTGTTCTACACACGCGTAGCGCTCCCTGTGCGGGGTCTGTCCAGCTGGGGACTGGCCTGCGGGCGTGGTTTCCTCTTCTCTCGGCCTCTGTGTGTGCTGTGTCCCCTCCATGGGCTCTCTCCCGTTCCTCTCCACTAAGTCCTGCTGTTCCCTCAAGCCCCCTGCCCCCACCCCAGATGACCGGCCTCCAGGTCCCGCTCCCTCCTCTGAACCGCGCGCACAGCACTCGTGCCCGACGGGCCACTGTCAGTCTGGCCGTCTGCGCTTGTGCTCAGTTGTGTCCAGCTCTTTGCGACCCTTTGGGCAGTAGCCTGTCAGGGCTGCCATTTCCTCCTCCAGGGGATCTTCCCGACCCAGGGATTGAGCCCGCATCTCCTGTGTCTCCTGCATTGCAGGCAAATTCTTTACCCACTGAACCATCAGGGAAGCCCCGCCCACCATCAGTGTGATAGCTTCTTTATGGATGTGTCTCAACTCCAACTGGAGAAGGAAATGGCAACCCACTCCAGTGTTCTTGCCTGGAGAATCCCAGGGAGGGGGAAGCCTAGTGGGCTGCCGTCTATGGGTCGGACACAACTGAAGCGACTTGGCAGCAGCAGCAGCAGCAACTCCCTAAATAATATGACCAGCACTACCAGGTGCAGCGACTGTCCCTTACACCTCTTTTCCTCCTTAACTCCTAGCATATGTTTCATTACAACACAATTGATATTATTTTTATTACAGTGTGTATGCGTGCTCAGTCAGTTCAGTCATGTCTGACTCTCTGTGACCCCATGGACTGTAGTCCACCATGCTCCTTTGTCCATGAGATTCTCCAGGCAAGAGTGGGTTGCCATACCCTCCTCCAGGGGATCTCCCCAAGCCAGGGATCAAACCCATAATTCCTGCATCTTCTGCATGCAGGCAGATTCTTTCCCCCTGAGCCACCTGGGAAGCTTTTTAATTACAGCAGCTACTTGGGGGTCGCACAGAGTCGGACATGACTGAAGCAACTTAGCAGCAGCAGCAGCATCAATCTATTCAATGCTTACAACATGCCAGGCACTGTGCTTTGCATACACTGTCTCTGCTGCTGCTGCTGCTGCTAAGTCGTTTCAGTCATGCCCGACTCCATGTGACCCCACAGACGATAGCCCACCAGGCTCCCCTGTCCCTGGGATTCTCCAGGCAAGAACATTGGAGTGGGTTGCCATTTCCTTCTCCAATGCATGAAAGTGAAAAGTGAAAGTGAAGTCACTCAGTCGTGTCCGACTCTGTGCAACCCCATAGACTGCAGCCCACCAGGTTCCTCCATCCATGGGATTTTCTGGGCAAGCGTACTGGAGTGGGTTGCCATTGCCTTCTCCGATACACTGTCTCATTTAAGCCTAAAACAATCCTATACAGCAAGTGGGACTGTGATTCTCATTTTACAAATAATGCCTCTGAAGCTCAGAGAGATTAAAAGACTTGCAGAGGTCACCCAGCCAGGGCGTATTGGATGGAGGAGCCAGGTGCATTTGACTGAAAAGCCCAGGCTCCATCCACCCCCGACTGCCTCCCAGCAGGGCTGACCCACCTCTGAACCTTGGCCCTGAGCTGATGATGAAACAACAAAAGGGATCTGTTGGCCTTAAGGCAGCTACTGAATGTACCCTTGGGAGCCCTGCCCTGGGATGCTATGCATCCCCCGTCAGCTCTGGTGGTAGAGACCTCAGACCATCAGAGCCATCCCTCTCCAAAGCCCACACAGTCAATTTGACATAGAGGCAGGATGTTTACCGGCTCATGCATTCACTCAGTGAACATTCACCGAGCACTCACTAGGTGTGAGGCCAGTGGTAAAGAGGCTCCCTCTCTCAGGGAGTGTCTTGTCTCATGTGGAAGCCAGGACATAGGGCATGTGATAAGTGTTGACCAGAGCCTCTAACCCAGTCTGAGCAAGAAGTGAAAGTCAAGGAAGGCTTCCTGGAGGTGGTGACGCTGACCAGAGGCAGAAAGGGTGAATAGGTTGTGCATAGTGTGAGCCAAGGGCAGCTTGCTTACTCAGGAGCAAGTAAGGGAATATCAGGTCTCACTGCAGGATCCCAACCATGAGCTAGATCCTAAGGAAAGAGCATTTTCCTCAGTGCCTGGGCATCTGTTCCTGGTAGGCCCCAGACCTCCAGGTAAGCAGTCTGTGCAAAAAATTATAACCCTGAGCACTTCTCCAAACACAAACTGCCACCTTAGCAGGATTTTGGCCTATCACCTGGCTGCCCCTCCACCTGCCCAAGTGGAGCGAGCCCCCACCTGACCACCCGCCAAGCCCTTGTCACCACCACCACCAGAGACACAGGCTGCCTGGGGCCAAAGCAGGACCAGCGAACACTGCGGAAGCAGGTTTGCGCAGGACAGGTGTCAGCCCTGGTTTATCTTGGGGCTCGAGTAGAAAGGGAGGGCTTGAGTGGTTTCCCATGTGGACCACAGATGCTACATTACCCCTAGCCCCTCAGATCCACCCACACCTCTCTGCTGGCCAAGCCTGGCAGCGGGGAGGGAAAGGTCACACAGCCCCTCCCAGTCTCCGGTTCCAGTCCACCTCCGCATGGGTGGTCTTTGCCCTTAAGAGAGCCTTTCGAATCCAGTCTAGCTTCTGTCCTTCCCCTCCTGGGCTGCAAGGATGGCCCGTCCTTGACTTCAACAAGATCTTTTACTCTCTAAAAATCCAACACCCCACATCCTGCAGTTTGAGCCTGTGCTTCCCTGTGACTCGCCTGTCCCTGGTTCTGCCTCATTCACCAATGCATCCAGACATTTAGTGAGCACCCTCTCTGGGTCAGATCGGGTGCCAGGGATACAAAGACAACGAGACTGCTCTCTGTGTAGAGGAAGCTCGGCCCCGTGGTGGGTTCTCAAAACCATGGAAGCCCCTTGCCACCAGGCAGTTAGGTCTTCAACGAGGACCAGGCTTGGCAAACTTTGTTGGTGCGATGAACAAACAGCTCACGGTAAGTGGGTGGCTGGGGGAAACTATGAAACTGGCAGGTATGTACGCATGGAATATTGCGGTCAATAAAAGTTCTGAAAGGCTTCCAAACCAGCCAGACGTGTTGGCAGGAAAAAGCCATTTGGAAAGATAACCTTTCTGGACCAGTCATTTTTGAAACAGCTCAGAGGCCAGGTCGGCTAAGAAAG
Source organism: Aepyceros melampus (assembly GCA_006408695.1). NCBI lineage: Eukaryota > Metazoa > Chordata > Mammalia > Artiodactyla > Bovidae > Aepyceros > Aepyceros melampus. The sequence continues at coordinate 250,713 of SJXQ01005937.1, read as the reverse complement.
GTCCTCTTGAAACAAGTGCTGCGATTTCAGAGGTTGTGAGCCAGCTCTCACCAACTTCATTTGCATCCTTCTCTTCATTGTCTACTCAAGTCTCAGCAGGTAGTGATTCCCTCACTACAGTGTTTTGCTCTGAGCTGAGCATCTGCATTATGGGATTAGAGCGTAAACTCCTCTCCTCCCTCCCTACTCCCCCCAAACCACCCCCAACTGGTCCCAAATGATGGCTCCAAGTGCCTGTCCATGAAGGGGAACAGTCTTAGGTCAGTTTTTACCGACCTGCCATAAAACAAGAAAAACAAAACAGTTTCTTGTGTTTCTTATAACGCAATTTTCTTCCCCATTGAAAAAGTGTCTTTCAGATGCAGAGGACAAACATATAGATACCAAAAGGGAAAGTGGGCTGCAGGATAAACTGTAAGATTGAGGTTGACATAAATACGCTATTGATACTATGTATAAAATAAATAAGTAGTAAGAACCTGCTATATAGCACAGGGAACTAACTACTCAGTGCTCTGTGGTGACCTAAATGGGAAAGAAATCCAAAAAAGTGGGGAGAGATGTATATGGATAGCTGATTCACTTTGCTGCACAGCAGAAACTAACATAGCACTGTAAAGTAACTATACTCCAATAAAAAATAAAATTAAGTGTCTTTTATTTTAAGATTATATCTTGCCTCCTTTTCTGGTGTTCAAATGTTCTTTGAAGTGGTCAAAGGTGATGGCAAATGGTGTTTCTAATACCCTCACTTGGCAAAATGAAAAGCTGGCTACTGTACTTTGGTACATAAGATGTTTTTGAATATTACTGGTGCGTGAAATGCAAAAGTTTGGAACCCTTGGGGAAGGAGGGGTCCATAGTGGTCATGTGCCTTTTGTTTAAAGGAGACCGTGAAAAGCATTCTTAAGTCAAACAAGCACAGATTTCAAAACTGAAGTATCTAGTGCTCAGCTGTTGTAGAATCGCCCATGGCAGGGGCGATTGCATAAAGCGAGAAAGGAAATGCCATGGCACCCCCAGAGAGGCAGTTTCATGCGGCATTGTGGGAAGTTTAAGAGAGAATTCCCAGTGTGACAGGCTGGACAGTCTTCACGTTTCACGGTTGGATTCTCATTCCTCCTATTTTCCCACAAGAGCAGAGGTCATGTCTTATACTTGAGAAATCAACCCAGAGGGGGTATATGGCTTTAAAGAGTCTTTGTTGATTATTGGTGACAGGTTATCAAGCGTGATGCCATGATGCCCATGTCTAGCCATCGAAGACATATCCAGCCCCTCCCTGTCGGAGACCAGCATCCTCAGAACCCGGAGGTGACTCTGCTCCTGGATTCCCAAGCCCGCTCACCAATACCAGCCATTAGCCATTCAGAATTTGGGCTCCTGAACCCTGACTTGTCCACATTCTTGGCACTCTCTTTCTCACTGAGGATTGGACATGTGGAAAGTTTCAGCTTTGGGAGTTCAGCTCTGTGAAGTTAGCAGGATGCCAAGAGAAAGGGAATAAAAAGAAAACTCCCGAAACTGCTTTGAAAGTAAGAAATAGAAAGTATCATTCTCTCCACCGCGTCCCCTCCCCCGACTCCTGGCTGTGCCCCCTTCCACCTTCACTTAGATTCAGTACAGTCGAGAAGAGGTTTGCTCAGATTTTCCACACAAAACTCCTCCGTTTGGGAGGAGACCCAATTCAGAATGGGCAGGCTTGGGGTGGGGGAGAGTCTGGAAAGAGCTCCCACCAAGCAGGCTGTTTCTGCCCTCTGCTCAGAGCCTCCGTGAAGAGTGACTTGGTGGCAGAAGGACCTTGGGTTGAGTCAGGAAGATCTGGTTTGACCCTCGCTCAGCCACACCCCACCTTGGGCACATCTTATCTCACTGAGATGCCTCAACCTGTGCCTCAGTTGTCTTGTCCATCACATGGGTCTGACAATTGCTGCCTCACAGAGCTGTGTGAGCCTCAGCAGAAATCAGGGGCGTGGAAGGGCTCTGCACTTTCTGAGGCTCTGTTGTCCCGTGCTGTAGCCATGAGCCGTGCTGTGCTCTGCTTAGTCATGTCCGGCTCTTATGACCCCATGGACTGTAGCCCATCAGGCACCTCTCCCCCTGGGGATTCTCCAGGCAGGAATACTGGAGTGGGTCGCCATACCCTCCTCCCGGGGATCTTCCCAACCCAGGGATCGAACCTGGGTCTCCTGCATTGCAGGCAGGTTCTTTACCTTCTGAGTCACCAGGGAAGCCGGTAGCCATGAGCAATACAGGGCTACTGACAGTGAAACTGATTAAATAAAATTTAAAATTCAGTTGCCCTAGCCACATGTCAAGGGTTCAACAGCTAAAGGAGGCTCATGGCTACCATGTTAGATGGCAGGATACAGAGCATTTCCACAGAAAGTTTCCACAGGAAGTTGTATTGGACAGCATTTTGCAAAGCTTTTAAAAATAAAAAGAAAGCTTTAAAAAAAAAAGGAAAAACCCCCACACCCCCAGGGATGGAAGCAAGAGGGCTTCAGGGTTTCTCTGCCAGGACCTTTTTCTCAGGAAAAGGCAATGACAACGTGGGCCCTGGTTACAGAGACGTCACACGCACGTGGTGCAGCGGCAGGGCTGCTTCTCAGGTGTGAACACAGCCGGCCTCCTCCCCACCTCCCACCCTCATCATGTAAGCCTCTTGTCATCAGCGCTCTCTCCTGGGACTTAGAGATGCCTTCTCCCTCCATCAGTTATCCATTAGGTGGGGCACTGACTTCCGGGTGGGCAGCTTAAGCCCGCACCCTCCTCCGAGGCCTCCAGGCCCCCCACACACTGTCTTGTCTGGGAGATAAATCTAGCTTCCAAATTAGACTCTGGGCCCAGCACCCCACACCCGAGGCTCCTCAGCAGCCCCTCAGATTAAACCGCCATCTTTCCTAAACTCTGCCTCAGTGGAACACTAGTACCTGAGTACCCGGTCCCTCCCTCAGGACAGGGCCCTGTCTTTTCCATACCTAGGGGCCTTTGCAGGCAGAACAGTCTCCTACTACCCTCAGGACCGCGCTTCCCTCGCACCCCACCTTAGACCCCTACCTGGAGCCTCAGTTTGCCTTTGGAATTCACTTCACTGGGGGAGGGGTGTAACTATGGCCCTGAGCTGTTTCTCCACAGCCTTGACCTCTGGTTCCCAAAGAAAGGTGATCCTGATGTCAAAGCCCCCCGCACTAGCACCAGGTCCAGGAAACCCCTCACTGGCCTTCATACACTCTCAGAATCCATGGAGGACTCGTCCTCTCCACACTCAAACTCTGCTCAGGGGCTGTGTCCCCCCAGACCCCCACTTGGCCCTGAACTGCCAGGCTGTGGGAGAAGTCAGGTCCTCAAGGACTCAGCTGTTCCCACCACAGCTGGGCTGGGGCGGCAGCTCAGGAGGGCTGGAAGCAGCCCTGGGGCTCAGGGGCCAGCCAAGCGCCCGGCTCCAAAATAGCAGTTGTGTTCACATAAAAGCCTCTAATGAGAGAAAGATGCCGTTCTTGGCCCCTCGCGCGCGCTCTGCAGACGTCGTCGTCTGGCAGGCCGAGTGGGCCTCTACTGTTTGGCGGTCGGAGGGGAGGAAGGGGAGGTGTGAGTCAGACCTTGGCCCCCAGCCCCTCGGCATGGACCGCCCTGCTAATTGCATTAACAAATGCCGAGATGCTGGGCCAGTTGTGGGGCCAGGGGCTGGGGCAGAGAGCAGCCTCAGTTCCCATCAGCTCCAGCAGGCATGAGGAAGGGACCACTGGGTAGGACTCGGGGGCCCGGGGCTGAGGCCCAGGTTCACCCCAACTCCTGCCCTAAAGCAGAAGCTCACCTGTCCACCCGCTTCACAGCCTCGAGGGCTCTGTCTAGAGGAGGCAGGGATTTAAAGGGGCCCCTGGAGATGGGATGGAATCCTGAAGCAGCCCTCCTCGGGGACATGCCCAGGGACCCCGTCTTTTCCAGGGGAGCCGCTCCAGGACACAGAGGACAGGTCTGTGGCTGACATGGAGCCATCCAAACCCTTCTACAGACACACTAGCTCCATGCCTAGGACCCACGAAGGTGGAGAGGGAAGGAGTATACCATTCCCACTTATAACTCAGCCAAGGCCAGGGCAGACGTGTGGAGGAGAGGGCAGCCTTACAGTCAAAGAGACCTGCATTTGAATTCCAACCTAGTGAACTCAGGCAAGTTTCATCACCTCTGCCAGTCTCATTTTCTCTAGAAAATAGTCATGCATCCAACATTTACTCTTTGCCTAGAACAGTAAACAAGAGTTTACCCTCCTTTTCTTTTCGGAGAGAAAGAGGTCCTTTTCTTCAACAGAGTCTCCAGCTCAGCAAGATTCATAAAACGAGTAAATAAACAAGCAGAGGAAGAGAAGTTAGGATATGAAGGATGGAGGAAACAGTCGAGGGGCTGAGATCCAGAAAAACAAGGCTGCTGGGGGCAACTCTCCACAGAGTGGCTGGGGCAGCTGGAAACAGAGACTGGAAGGAGGATGAGGAGGCAGCCACCTACAGAGATGAGAGAAATCTCGTGGAACAGCCTGGAGGCAGCACATCCCAGGAACCCAGACTAGATTCAGTAAGGGAGGGGCTGACACAAGGGGCTGGACACACTGCTGCAGGAAGGTTTGACTAACGATGTGTGAATATCTGGACTTCCCAGGTGGCGCCAGTGGTAAAGAACACGCCTGCCAATGCAGGAAACATAAGAGATGCGGGTTCCATCCCTGGGTCAGGAAGATCCCCTGGAGAAGGAAATGGCAACCCACCCCAGTATTCTTGCCTGGAGAATCCCATGGACAGAGGAGCCTGGCAGACTAGTGTCCATAGGGTCTTGAAGAGTCAGACAAGACTGAAGCGACTTAACACACAGGCATGTGTGATTATCAAATTTACAAGATGGACCGGAGGGTAAGAGGGACAGTAGGAGCAGTCAGCCAGCTGCAGCAGTCACCTAGGAGGACGTGCCATTGCCTGGGACCACAGACTGGAGAAGCATTGGTTGGGGGGGGTGGGAGAGTGAGAAGCAGAGAGGCTCCCAAGAGATTCAGGAAGTGAATCACACAGGGCTCGCTGAAGGACTGGACAAAAACCTGAGCAAGAGGAAGGTGTCCTAAATGGTCCCCAAGAGGGCAGCGTGAGCATTCAGGTAGACAGGTTGCCTTTTAACAGGGTGGGTAAGACCTGGTCAGAGACATTGGCTCCGAGGGAGGGAAACCATGAGTTCACTTTGGTAAAGCTGGGGTGGTGGGTTGTCTGGAGGCATCAAGAGCATCAAGATGTCGAGGAGGCAGCAGGATGAAAGGAGTCTGGAGGTCGGTGGAGAGGTCTGGCTGAAGATGCACATAAGTCTGGGCATCATCAGCCCAGAGACAATGCTCACATCCATGGGAATGCATTAGATCACTCCAGGACGGTGCAGTGAAAAAGAAAAGAAGAGGGCCTAGAACTCAGTCCAATGTTTAGTTGCTGGGCAGAGGAGAAGCAGCAGCCAAGGGACATGGGAGGAGCCGACACAGAGATGATGTGGTGGCCGCTCACAGGGCAGGAGGTGCTGAAGGGTTTAGTGTGGTCCCTGGCACAGAGCGAGTACTGTCACTCTTATTATTGTTGTGTTTTAACTGTCTGGCACAGTGCCTACTGGCACTCAATAAAGGGGGGGCAATTAATGCTGGATTTGCTTCACACGGTCCCCCCTCTCTGGGAGGAGGATTTGGAAGATCTGGAGAAAGTTAAAGGTAGCCCAACATTAAGATGTTGAGTAGGAAAGGGAAAGCCGAGATGAGAAGAGGCAGCTGGGGATGGCAGAAGGAAACCGTCAGGTCACCCAAGTAATTCACCCACTCAGTCCTTTAATACACATGTACCAAGTGGGCACCCCACTGGCATTGACAGGACACGGCCCCGGCTTCAGGACCCCCTGGGAAATGAAAGTGAAAGTGCTAGTCGCTCAGCTATGTCCAACTCTTTGTGATCCAAGAACTGTAACCCACCAGGCTCCTCTGTCCACAGAATTCTGTGTATGTGTGCACGCATGTGTGTACATCCGTGTGTGTGTGTGTGTGTGTGTGTGTGTTAGTCGCTCAGTCATGTCTGACTCTGTGACCCCATGGACTGTAACCCACCAGGCTCCTCTGTCCAAGGAATTCTTCAGGCAAGAATACTGAAGTGGGTTGCCATTCTCTTCTCCAAGGGATCTTCCCTACCCAGGGATCGAACCTGCGACTTCTGTGTCTCCCGCATTGCAAGCATATTCTTTACCATCTGAGCTTCCAGAGAAGGCCCTGCCTGGGTAAGAGCATCTCCTATATACTCCTTTGAGCAAAAAGACTTGAGGGCACACACCTGCTCAACAGGAAGATCTAAGATACCCCCACATGCAGGGGGGCAATGTTTCTTGCTAGGACTGTACCCTTCGTGTTAGCTGGGTCTCCACTGCAGTTGTGTGGTAACTCCCTTTAACACCTTCTACTTTCCTTTCTACCACTCTCACCAACTACTGAATCTCATCAGACAATCCACTTAGAGTTGAGCCATAGGTAGGCTCAAGCCTCTAGTTCCTACTGGTTCCTAAACAGTCAGTAATTAACCTGCAAATCCCACAAGTGCCCTGACCCTTTTCCCTAACATTTGCTCAGCACTTACCATTATGAGACCCTGGGGCCAATTTCTTTACAAGTATCTCCTCTAAAGATTCTCACAACAACCACTGGTACCAGTCTGATCCTCATTTGACATATGGACAAACTGAGGCCTAGAGCAGTCCAGCAATTTGTCTGAGATCCCCGTGCAAGTAAGTGATGGAGCAAGAGTTTGAACTCAGAGACTCTGGCTCCAAAGTTGGGACTCTTCCCCATCTGGCCAGAGTCTTGGCCTTTGGGGTGGGGTCATTTGCAGGGCTGGGCTGGGTGGGCCTGAAGAGCTCCATTAGGGAAACCCAGGAGAAGTCACATCAAAAGGGATGGAGATCCTCACAGCACTGAGATGTGGTCCAGAAATCACACTGTTGTAATGGCCCCACAAGTAGAGAGGCTTGGGGCCAAAACACAAGAACAAGTGTCCAGGCCATTCCAGGGTCTCCTGAGCACCATCGGGAGTTTTATGTAAAGGCTGATGAGCCCAGAGCAACAGGAGGAGACCTCTCTGCACAGGCCTGGGAAAGGCCCTGTGTTCAGCACATTGTTGGTGAGCCTTGCACCTTGCATCCAATGAACACTTGCACGGTGCTGCAGGCCCAGGGGCCGCGAGATACAGTCCCTGCTGTCACCACCAAGGCCAGACATGTCTGGAACACCCAGAACATGCCAGGCTTTGAACTAAACATTTGCTCTAAGCTCTCTCTTTGTTCCTTAGAATTCTGTGAGGCAGGGACAAGTATTAGTCATATTTTATGGAAAAAGAAATTGAGGCACAGAGAGCTTAAACATCTTGCCCAGGGTCCTGCAGCTAAGCTATGGAGCCGGCATTTAAACCCAGGCAGGCACATAGCCTGCTGGATTGAGATTAAGATCGCAGCCAAAGTTATCCCGTGCCAGGCTCTCTATACGCACTCACTCGTTTCCCAGGAGCGTGGTGTCAAGCCCCGTCCCTTGGACCAGGCTACCTAAATTCACACCCAAGCTCTGCCGATTCCCAGCTGCATGACTTGGACAAAGAGTTAACCTCATCTGTAAATGGGGATAAAGGTCAGATCTGGTTTACAGGAGGGTTGTTGTCAGGGTTAAAAATTAATAATCAAGTTCCGACCCTTAGTAAGATCTTGAGTGTGTTACTATTATTAGAAGCAGTTCTATAGAGACTGTTATACCCACTTACTGGATGAGATGTTATCCTCACTTATTGGGTGTTATACTTACTGGGTGAGGCTCTGGGGCTGGGAGAGGGCCAGGCACTTGCTTGAGGACACAGAGCTAGGATTCAAAGCCATGACTCCTTGAATCTGGCACTGGAATCTAAAGTACATGTTCTCCTCTATGCCTTACTCCTGGTGGGGACGTGGGGGTGGTAACCCTCCTAGCCTCTTCCCTGAGAGCCTTCTGCCTTCCTCAGAACAGCCCCGGCCCCTGTGCATCTAGGCTGAGATAAAAGGAGAAGCCAGAGAATTCTTCAAATCCTCTTCCCCAGGATGGGCCTTCAGAAGTCCCCGCAAAGGCTGTGTGTGTATTGGGGTGAGTCAGTCTGGGAAGACTGGACAGTCTTCCAAAAGCCCTAACTCTAAACAGGATCCAGCCTCCCCACACCCTGCAGTCCTTTGCCTCAGCCGAGTGGGCCGGCAGGCCCCAGCGAGCTGCCTGCACAAATACATAAACACATAAATTGTGTGGCAGGGCTGGCAAAGCCACAGAAGGGAAGGAGGAGACCGAGACCAGAGGAGGTGGCGAGGGCCCAGCTCCAGACCCCGCCAGGCTGCAGAGAGCAGCTGGGCTTCCAGCAACGGACACCTGCAGACACCGTGGCTCCCTGAGGCCCAGGGACCGGACAGAAATAAAGAGAGAGGCTGCCAGGGAGATGGCCAGTATGTTACACAACCGAGGATTCCATGAGAGGAGGCAAGCAGGGGGTGGGGGAGACCCAGGGCACAAAGGCCATCACTCCCTGTGTGTGGGCAGTGGGCTGAACCCACAGATATCTAGAAGAGACCAGAGGATGGATTGACCCCTGCACCCTTCTGAGATTAGACTTGGAAGTTGGGGGAATGTCCCACACCCTTCCCTGTCACCTCCAACCTTGCCAGACCAGGAGAGGCACCCCACATCTGTGAAACCGCTAGGCCAGAGTCATGAGCACTCCCCAGTACTGGCAGCCTTGGCTCCAGCTAGGGGAGTAGAGCATGGGGAGGGGATAGGGAGACGCAAACCACTCAAGGGAAGCGGGACTGTCAGCTGACAGGGCGTGGAACCAAGAGCCCATACTTGACAGAGCTTCGGACCAGCCATCCAGGGCCAACACCCTGCCATCCACGTGGTTCTCATTAGGCTCATTAGCAGCAAATAGCAACAAGCAAACAGCACTGGGCCCAGCTAATTAGTACACAGACCTTCAGTGGGCAAGTCGACTTCCAGTGGGAGAGGCTAATACCCACCGGCAAAGTCCTCCCAGAGCACTGCCAGCCTGCATGCCAGAGTCCCAGAGACACCTAGAGGGGCAGCAGAAGACCAGGGAGAGAAATAACAGGGCTGAGGACCCCCAGGGTGGAGTGGGTACAGACGGCACACCGGAGTAGCCGCCCCCTGCTCAGGGCTCAAGGGTGCGCACACACGTCAGTTCTGACAATCAGCAGACTCACCCAACCTCGAGTTTCCAGTGTTGAAACTACAGATTGGCAGAGAATGATGCTGGAAAGTCATGAGTAAGTCAGGAAATCAAGAGCCTTCAGGCCCGAGTGAGGCTCATGCCCAGACCCTCGGGCAGCTAGGGAGAAGGCCACCCACTCTGAAGCCAGCCTCCCCAACTTCAAACCTCAGCAACACTCTCTGCTAAGCTCCCTAGAACTTACAAGCCCTCATCTCTAGCCCCAAATCCCTCCTCAGGCCTCCAGAGGCCCCCCAGGACTTGCTACTCAAAGTGTGGTCCATGGACCAGCAGCATCAGCATCCTCTAGGAGCTTGTTAGAAACAGACTCTCCAGCCTCACCCCAGACCTGCTGAGTCACAGTCTGCACTTTAATAAGATCCCAGAGGAGAGTGAAAAGGCTGGCTCAAAACTCAGCGTTCAGAAAAACTAAGATGGTATCCAGCCCCATCACTTAATGGCAAATAGAAGGGGAAAAAGTAGAAGTGACAAATTTTATTTTCTTGGGCTCCAAAATTGCTGCAGATGTGACTGCAGCCTTTAAATTAAGAGATGTTTACTCCTTGGAAGGAAAGCTATGACAAACCTAGAGAGCATATTAAAAAGCAGAGACATCACTTTGTTGATAAAGGTCCACGCTGTCAAAGCCATGGTTTTTCCAGTAGTCATGCATGGATGTGAGAGTTGGACTAAAGAAGGCTGAGTGCCAAAGAACTGATACTTTGAACTGCGGTACTGGAGAAGACTCCTGGGAGTCCCTTGGACTGCAAGGAGACCAAACCAGTCAATCCTAAAGGAAATCAGTCCAGTTCTTAATATTCATTGGAAGGACTGAAGCTGAAGCTCTAATACTTTGGCTACCTGGTGCAAAGAGCTGACTCATTGGAAAAGACCCTGATGCTGGGAAAGACTGAGGACAGGACGAGAAGGGGGCGACAGAGGATGAGATGGTTGGATGATATCAGTGACTCAATGGACACGAATTTGAGCAAGGTCCGGGAGTTGGTGAAGGACAGGGAAGCCTGATATGCTGCAGTCCATGGGGTCACCAAGAGTCAGACAGAAGTGAGCGGCTGAACCACAACAACAGAGGATTCGTGGGAACATTCAAATTTGAGTAGGGCTCCCCAAAGCAGATCTTCCCACGATTGACCCCAAACTCTGCTTAGCAGTCTTCAGCCCTGGCTGGAATCACCTACGGAACTTTAATAACATACCAGTGTCCAGCCCCCAGCCCCAGAGCTTCTCCTGATTGTAAACTTACTGGGCTACCCACATCCTTGGCTTCTCTGCCCGGAGGAGTCACCAATTTCAGGTCCCAGATCTTCTACTAAGGAGCTGTGTGACCTTGAGCAAGTCATCTGAGGCACATGGTCCTTATCTTTCAAATTATGAAGAAGGGCCCCTCCCCCAACTGTGCCCCTAGTCACCGAGTACCTAGCCTCTGCAAGCCCCACTAATTCAGGTTCCCCCAAAAGGAAAGAATTTTCAGGTAGAAATCTGCATTGCTGTTCGTTTCTGAGTTTGGAGTTTTGTCTTCTTTATCTGGAGATCCTCAGAGAGACCTAAGATTCTGTCCAGTCTTCATCATCAGACTGGGAGAGGGTCAAGGCCACAAGGTCAGAGGCAGAACTGGAAGCTTAGTGACCCGGCCCCGTAGAAATGGAAGCAACCCCATTGCATCCCTGTCTATCCCCATCTCAGAAGGCATCAGGAGGCCAGAAATGAGGGCACCCATCAGGGAAGGAACACCATAGGTTTCATCACCCTGCTGGACCACTAGCTGTGAAACTCTCACACTAGAAAGGGCCTAGGGCTTGTCCTTGGGCGGGAAGGGATGCTGGTGAGACTAGGGCTTTGCAGCCAGGCTTAGGGCAGAGGGTAGAATTGGATCCTGGAGGAACAGCTGGGCAGAGCTGCTGGCACTGCCACAAAGTCTGGAGTGGGGGCGTGTGGTGCTGATGAAGGCTCGAGAGGGGCCCCGGGGTGTGACAGAGGAAGATCCAAGCTCTCTGAAACTGTCCAGTCATCACTTGTGGGGCTGCCAGAGTCCAGAAGGCCCTAAACTCAGCTAGTATTGGGAGAAAGCAAAGCCCCACAGGTGAGAATACGGGGTTCTGGGTCAGACTGCCTAGAGTGCGTCCTGAGCCAGACTCAGAGTACTGTCTTCTCGGGCACGTTTCTTAACCAACCTGAGCCTCAGTGTCCCAGACTGTGACTGCGATGAGCAGTAAATACTCTTATAGGATTGAGAGACTCAAGTAAGATGATATACGTTAAGAGCTTAGCACAGCTCCGGGTATACAGTAAGGCCCCACCTGTTAGCCAGCAGTAGTCATCGTCATTGTTGTAGTATCAGTGGTGATGGTGTTGGTGGTACAGTAACAGCAGTAGGAGCAGCAGCAGCAGCTGTGGTTGTAATGATGGTACTAGAGGCAGTAGGAGGAGTAACGGTGCTAGGGGTATTAACGGTAGCCGTGCTGCTGGTGGCAAAGGTGCAGGCGGGTAGGCAGTATTTTTTCTAATCTGGGCCAGCCTGCCAGGCTTGGGAGAGGTCCAAAGGAAGACTGCTGCAGACACAGAAGCAGAGACTCATCTGACCATGCTGCTGGAATGCCTGCCAGGGGTCAGGGGCCAGAGCAGAGGTGGATCCTCACAGCACACACTGTGACTGCCCGCTTTCCACGGAAGGTGCGATGCAGAGGCTCTGGGGCCAGGTGTGTTCTGCAGACCCCAGGGCAAGCTAGGGGTGAGCCCCAACACAGGGGGCATCAGAAGAGGCATACAGGAAGCTTTATAAACACGAGCAGGGATTTATCTGAGAAGTCATTTTCAGTTCAGTCATCGGGAGGCTTTTTTTCTTTTTTTTTTTTTGCCATGCAGCTTGTGGGAGTTTAGTTCCCCGACCAAGGATTGAAACCAGGCCTTCGGCAGTGAAAGCACAGAGTCCTAACTTGCTCCAGGTTCTAGAGATGCCACGCCCGGCCCAGCTCAGTGGAGAGAGAGAGAGAGGGTATGGAGTGGAGGCACTCACGTTTGATACAGTGGTTGGTACTGTTTGCCGTTGTCCATCCCGGGCAGCACTGTCCCCCGCAGACATTCCTCCTGTGGGGCCACCAAGACAGGGTCAGTGTGGGATGCTCAGAGCAGGATTATTCACAGAACTTGTCTGATGGTCCTGCCCTTTACAGGCAGGGCCTGGGGGAATTCTGCCAGGCTGGGCACTGTCCCCCTTCTCGGGGGAGGTCGCATGGCCCAGGGGCGGGCACTGAGACAGAATCCTGATTCTGCCACTGGTGGCACGACCTCGGGAAGTGTAACTCTCATCATCTGTACAAGGCAGATAATAATACCTGACTCCTGGGGTTATTGGGAGGATTCAACAAGATAAGGAGATAGAGCCCCTGACATGAGAAGGCACTCCACTGGCACGGGGACCATGAAGACAACCAAAAAGCAAGTTCAGAGTGGCTCAATCCCTTGCCAAGACTAAACAAGAAGTGTAAGAGCCAGGCTCCAACCTAGGTCGACCCAACTTGAAGTCATGCTCCAAGTCCACGTGCCCTCTCACCAAAAAATAATCACCATGGCCCTTGCCAGCAAATGCTGATAATCCAAGGAAAGCTGGAAGACACACACACACACAACAGCCCTGCCAACAAATGCACTCTGGGAGGAGTCTCAGCCCTCAGGCAGGCTGGTACAGGGTGAGATCGAGCCACTGAGAGAGTGATGGAAAGAGCCAGGCTCCAGAGTGTCCTTTAAGAGGGGCTGAGGAGGCGGGAGCCGGTGGGACAATGGGGCTGGGGACTCAGGGTAAGCCGCCCTGCGTGGCCAGTACACTTTTTATTTGGGCAGGCAGATGGAACTTACTTGAAGGGGGGATAGTCCTTCCCCCAGCACCAAGGACACTGACCCCACAGGAGACGCTGACCAGCAGCTGCCACCAGGGCCGTTCACCCAGTTCACCCAAACTCTGCCCTCTGGTTTCCAGCGGAGCCCTACAGCACCAGCAGCTTTCACCCACCCCGACTGTCGATCTACAGACCCACATGCCCAGACCCACGTGACTTCCCCAGAGGGCTCTTCTTGGAGAAGATCTCTGGGGTCTCGCCTCCCCAGCTCAGACTGGGCTGGGCTCTGGCCTCACATATCCCATGGTTTCCATTAGAAATTGTCTACCGAGCACTCACTGAAACGCAGGGTAAGCAGGGCGGCAGAGGTATGGAGTCCGAGAGTCAGGATGAAGGGCTGACCAGGAGGCCATTCCTGTGACCTCTGCAGCCAGCGTGGGATCTGGTCCCACTTAAGAGTTTGGTTGACATTTGTGTCGACCCCAAAGCTGATGTGGTTTTTGAAACCTTACGAAACATTCAAAATAAATCCCTGCCGTTTGAAAATGCTGAGGCCCATTTCTGGCCCTTCGGCCTAAAACTGTGGGGAGCTGCCTCCCAGGGAGCTTGCAGAATGTCCTCTCGGCCAAGGGCTGTGCCATCTCGGCCACCTCGAAGGCTCTCTGGACCGCTTCCCTCAGCAGTTTACTGGTTCCCTGAAGGCCTGCTCCCCACCAGGGCCCCAGTCAGTCACTGGGTTCTGCAGAAAGGGCTGGTCCTCCTACCCACGGCTTCTGAGTTGTGTGCCCCGGTGGGAGGGGGAACAACCCACCCATTTGTAAGTCATTATCCCTGGTAGTGGTGACAAGGCCTCTGAGAGGCCTGGGAGGTCTTTGAGAGGAAAAACAGGCATCAAGCCCTGGGAGTTTTCTAAAGTCTAGCGTCCCGGGGAGCCCAGAGAGCACAGACTGAGGAGTTGCCCAGCTGAGAGGTCGTGGCGTGGAGCCCAGCTCCAGGAGGCCCCCCGAGCCTGCTGTCACCGTCAGGATGGCCACAGAGCTGACTGTAGGAGGGCAGCGGCTCGGCCTGCCCTGCCTGCCCAGGGTAGAGCCTTCAAGGCCGCCAGGGCGACCGGGAGAACTGGTCAGGATCAAAGTTGCCAAGCAAGGGAGCCATGTTTAGCTAACAGGGCCTTCCAGAGAGATCCAGGAGACTAGCCAGAACCTTGGGTGCAAGCTCCGGGAGGTGCCTGATGGGAGATGACTGTTCAGTGGGCTCCAGTTAGCTGGAGAGAGCAGATGAGACTGACTAGCTGGGGCAAATGACTCAGGGGTTCTGGCTCTCTGGAAGACACTGCTCAGAGATTTTGATAAGCCCAGCCTTTGGGGCAGCATTGCTCCGCAAACATTAGCCCGATATTCAGCATCACTGCCCAACCCCTGGGAACACATCTGGCTAAGAGCCTAGGACAGCTGCTGTTCCACCTGGAACAAATCTAGTCATACTGGTCCTTTGTTACAGCCGCCGCCAGGCTCTCCGCTGGCCTCTACCAAGCCAACCCGATCCCACCTGCCTGTAGGGTCTAACTGCCCCCATCACCCCTCCCTTATCTCCATGGCCACCCACAACCAAAGCCATGACACAGAGCTTGCTGTCCCCCCGCCACACTACACCGGGGCACCATTTGATGCCTTTGCTTAAGCTGCTCTCTCTGGCTAGATGGCCTTCCCTCTCTTCTTTGCCGACTGAAATCCTTGGCACACTCCAGATCAAACGTCACCTCCTTCGGGTAGACACTCCGCTGACGTCCACCCAGCCTTCCCTGTTCTCCAGCCTCCACACTACGTGGTACTGATCCTCTCAGGCTGCTGCTGTATGTGTCCAGTACCTTAAGGGGTCTTTCTTATTCTTCTTTGTGCCCCTAAAGTCTAACACAGGGCCTGGCATGTGGTGCACCTTTAATACCTCTTTGTTTCACTGGATCCAGTGTTTCCCTGAACGTGAATGAACAACACCAAGGGTAGAAAAGGGAATTTGAGGTTTCCATACTCAGAACTTGCAGCAATGCTGAATCACACAGGGAGAAAGTGATTCCCTTTTTAGCGACGTTTCTAGTCTGATCGTGCCAAGTCCTCTCCCCCAAATGCTTGCCAATCTCCCCTTCCAATAGGGAGAACACATCATAGGGCTGAACTTCCTATGATAATGGTATCTGACTAGACTTGGAGAACATTTTGTTTTCACTTCAATTTTCCTACAGTTACCTTCTCTTTATGACAAGTGGTACTATCTTCAACTTAGGATAGTGATACAAAGTGTCCTTGCAAATGGATTTATTTATTTAGAAAAATGAGTCACGCACTGTTTGTAATACCAAAATATGTAACTCATCTAACTGTCCAAAAACAGAAGGATGGATAAATAAACTGTGGTATATTCAGACAATGGCATAATATCCAACAATTAAAATGAATAAACCTGGGCTGATTATACTAACTTAGTTAAATCTCAAAAATCTAATGAGGAGAAAGCAAATTGTAGAAGAATAATGCAGCATGGTATCACTTATCTAAAATATGCAAAACAATGTTATGTATGTTATGGATGCACGCATCTGTAGCAATGGTATAAAAACATAGGTTGGCATCATTAGTAAATTCAAGGTAGTGGTTAACATCTGGAGAGAGTGGAGATAAACTTGCAGAAGATATTTCAACTAAAAAAAAATCAAAAGCAAACTATGCCAAAATATTAAAGTTTGAAAAAGTTGGATTGTTAGTTGTATTATTTCCAATACCCTTTGTAGGTTTATAGGCTTGTATAATACTCCATAATATAAAACATTTGAAAATAAATAAAACACAAAATCTTGTTATTTATAACAGTTTATAAATTTAAAGAAAATAATACAGCAAGAAAAAAAAGAGGAAAATATTATGAAAGTGGTATGCCATGAGGCTAAGCTTAATAAACACTGAATACTGGGAAACAATGGCTTAAAAACTCCCCTGTGGACTGTAATTTCAATAATGCAGGAATTGTTTCTGCTCTGGTTACTCTGCGTCCCAGACACCTAGCACTACGCCTGGCACACACTTAAAATCTTCATTGTGTGTAATAAATCCTCACTACATGGCAAGTTCCACAAAGACAGAGGCTGTCTTGGCCACTGCTGTATCCCCATGGTCCAGAAGAGTGCCTGGCATACAGGAGACCTTCCAAATATTTGTTGAATGTATGAAGAATCCCCAGTAGTAGTGATGCAATTCCAAGATTTATCAGCAGGTGGCACTTAGTCCTTGCATGCATGCAAGCTTAGTCCCTTCAGTCCATTCTACCCCAAGGACTGATTGTAGCCCTCAAGGCTCCTCTGTTCATGGAATTCTCCAGGCAAGAATACTGGGATTCTCCAAGGTGCCCTTCTTCAAGGGATCTTCCTGACCCAAGGATGAAAACCATGTCTCTGGGGCCAACTCTAGCACCACCTGGTTGGCCCTGAGCAATTCTCAAGGCAATTGCCAGAGAGGTCAGCCTGGCCATAAGCCATTAGTCAGAATGGACTTAGGGAGAAGAATTAGATGGAAGATTGCACTCAGTCCCTCCCCAGTTTCCTTGGAGTGGCTAGCTGGAGTGTCTGCAGAACCCACCCTTCATCAAAGCTGCAGAAGATAACCTGGAGGAGGGGTCAAACCCAGCACGTGCTGGGTGATGTGTGCACCTGTGTTTGGCAGGTGCTTGTGGGTGGCATCCAGCCCAGGTACTTACACACCTGTGCACACCTACCAGCTGTATCCTGGCAACAATCTGCTCTGCTCATCACCACCTCCTTTCACGGCTGCTAACAGTGCACCCTCTCACCTCCACTCCACTATTCCTCCTCCCCCCAGCTCCCACTAGAATGCTGACAGGGTAAGCTCTCTCCATGATCTGGCCCAAATCTATGCCTCCAGCCTCAGCCCTGTGGCTCCCCGACACCAAGGTACAGACCTGCCCCTCGGCCACTGCCCACAGTAAAAAAAAAAAAAAAAACAAAACCCTGTCCTGGGCAGTGCGACATCTCGGGGTCCTACTCTTGCTACCTCCACCTTCTTCCCCGCATGAACCCCAGGGGGTGGAGCTCACAGGGCTTCTTTTTCCTTTGAGCACCTCAGCCCCAACCATCCTTTCCTTTATGCTTTAACAGGAAGCTTCTGGTACTAGAGAGCATGTTGGCCGGTGCATATGTGTTCATTTCTCCAATTTGACTTGACGTAATTGAGCTGTTCTCCTGGCAGGAGCAATGTCTTTGTCTCGGGCCGCATCCCCTGTCCCTAGCTTGGCACACTTGCTCTTAGGAAGCACGTGTTCACTTGCACAGCCATTACCACTCACTGACTGATCCTCTGTGTAAGCTACTTGGCAGTGCCCAGGTCTCCTCTGCGTCTGCCTTAAGCCAGGCCTTGCACAGACAGCGAGACATTCCTTCACTCATTCAACAGGTACTTAGCAAGCTGCATTTAAACCCGAGCACTGTTCTAGGCACTGGTGACCCAGCAATGCAGAATACAAAGCCTCTCTTTTCCTAGAGCTGACATTAGTGCGCCCTGGGAGACCAGACCATAAAAGCAGAAACATAATATGTCAGATGAGAATTAGTGCTATGAAGAAACATAAAGCAGGGTGAAGAGAGAGAGGGTGGGGCCTCTCTAAACAGAGATTTGAATGAAGGGAGAGAATCCTGCTGAAATAGAGGAGAAGAGTGCTGCAGCCAAAGAAAACAGGGAGTGGAGAGGCAGTAAGAGCCTCAGGAGTAGCCCTAGGAGGGGGGCAGCGCCCTTCATGCCATGCTCCGGGGGACTGAACCCAACTGGCAAATCGGGCCCAGGCCCAGAAGGGCCGCCAGCTTCCTTCTCAGCCTCCCCGATGGCGCCCCATACCGGGCACCCGTACTGCCCGGGCTCGCTCGCCCTCCATTCTGTAGACACCTGTCCCACTCCGGCCAGGCCCAGCGCCCCGCAGCAGCCGTGAGAATCCTCATCTGGGGGTGGGGATGGGTGGGGAGCGTCCCCTACGCTGCGAAGGCGCC